>JAYKKM010000215.1:627500-902500 GCA_035772405.1 Chrysogorgia sp. JL179-B06 | reverse complement strand
ATGTTCAGAATTTTAGACATTGCTCTGGTCACGGTTAATGCTAGATTACCAGGCTCTGGATCAATACAGTACATGCAACTTAAATCATGGTTTACTTGACAATTGTAGAAACCCTGATCAAATACAAAATCCTGTAAACTTTAACCAAGAGGTATTATGATTGCAAACTTGACAAATTACCTACTCATATTTTTCAAGAATATAATTATATAGTAGTAATAAAGCCTTTTAAAGGTTTCTAATAAAGCCTTAATTTAACTAAGCATTGTGTATACGCCAGGTTTAAATTTAACAATTTATAAATCAGATCAGGTGGTAGATGATGGAACTAATTTAAACGGTAAACAATAAAACAGTAGAGGCAAAAACAACTTTATTCTTCGTCTCAGAGAACATAAGAAACACTGACTGCAGTATTTTATTACATGAATTAATGTTACTTTAATGCAGCCCGCATAGCAATTACAGCTGGTGAAGTTTTTCCTTTCACTTTGTCTTCAATACCATATATCACCTTCTGTATAAATTCCCATGTTATGGCACACTGCCATGGATAGTGGACGTCCAAAATATAAAAAAGTTTAAAACACACATCAACAGCTTTGATAAGGTTGGACTGCTCCAAACCTTGTCCATCGACAATAACAAAAACCTGATTGGGGACATCTCGTGCTCCAATGATCAGTATAAATGGACAACGTATAGTTGTTTCTTCTAAGTATTTTGGCATATTTGTGCCAATCTATAAATTATTAAAGATAAAATACTTTTAAAAATTATACATGTCAAGCTTACCTTAAACCTCTCATATAAAACATGAAAAACTATAACAGTAACCATGAAAATTGAGCAATCTATACATGCAATTACAGGTATATTCTTTCATGTTATTTATTACGGTAAGAAAAATTAATGTAAAATTACTGCAAGTTTGTTTTATTTGAAAAACTATTAAAATAATGAAGAATTCTCAAATTGGAACTGTGATGCACAAAGTAGGAAGTTGCAATACAGTCATGCAGCCTTCAGCTACTTGTCGATGAATATTTAAATCTCTTAATACCTTGCTTTAGCATGCTCTGCAGAAACAACTAACTGGATTTGTTTTCTATACAGGTTGAGGTGTTGTCATTATTAGCTGTCATATGACATGGATTCATGTACATATACAGTACAACGAGTACAGTTTCAATCAATTTTGTCAAACATATTTGTACGGTATTCTTCAACATTACATATACCTGTATCTGATCATATTCATTATTATTCTTCAATTCTTATCTTTAGTATTCATAGGGCTGTACAAGTACTGTATATACATTCTGCAGTACGTCAAAGAATCCTACTCTATCATGAATTAGAAAATAAGTCGTGTCTTACGCACACGGTAGTACGTGATTGGTCAGTTACCGTGTTTATATCAGGCTATATATAACATGGATGGATTACACCATCATGATACGCCATCAACCATCAATTAGACATCACGGCGCATCATACGCAGTAAGGAGAATTTATGTGTTGATAAAAAAGATATTGGTACATTTTATTTGCTTTTATAAAAGAAATAGAAAACATTTTTATCCGCATTAAACACTCATATAAACATTTACATAAACACTTGTGGATGTTTGGGAGAACAAGAAATCGCGTATAAAAAATTATAACGACTAAGACTGATTGAATTGATATTCTTGGTTATTTCAATAGTTCTTCCAAAGACAAACTTTAGTTTGGATTGATATTTCCTCTTGAACATGGTCATTTAAATAACTAAAGATAATTATTATATGACAATGACGTAATTCTTCCATATAAGGGCACGAGAACAGAACAAATACCAGGCCGTATTGCATGGTAAAATCCGTATTTCTCCTCTTCTGAACAGAACAAAAATACGGATTTTTTTGCGGCTTTAAACCAAAGCCTAAAATGGCGGATGCGAACTGTCTTTTTAATTTTGAAAATGTAAGTACAGACATGAACGACGCCTTATTATTTTCGTTAAAACTCTGACAACTTTGACGATTAATATCTCAAAGCAATGGACAGTTTAACAGAAACAACGTCTGACAACGTATCACAAACAAACGAGGAAATGAAATAAATACAAACTTATTATAATAATAATTTATAATTCTAATTTTAATACTTGAGAAACTCGTAAAATACCCGGCCGTATTATATGCCAAACCATTCAATAAGATATAATTATTTAACATACTTACAGGTTTTACATCCATAAAAGATTGTATTGCCTCATCAATACTGCATCTTTTTTTACCATTGCGTCCAGAGGGAAAATTGCAGGGCAGTAGGCTAATGGCTATGTTTCTCCTCTGTTCATCTAAAATAATTCCAAAATATACGGTACAATTTATAACAATTAAAATGACTTTATTCAATCAAAAAAAACAACTTTATTCAATTAAAATGATGTCCGGTACAAAATGTCCAGTGTCAGGCACCAACTGGTTGGTGCTAGAGTGACACTTTGTCAGACACACTTGAAAAAGTTATTTTCAGGCTTGATCAATACAGACTGTACCCCAGTTTTAAAATATGTGTTTTAACTGAGCTGCATAATATATATATATACCGGGTGTCCCAAAAAAACTTGCGCTGTTTGATTTCATGTAACGTAAAAACTATAAAAGCTATTACACTCAAATAAGTTTTATTGTATTGAGGAAAGGCTAACTTAGATCTTGATATCTATCATGTCATTCAACGTGATTTTCGAACACACAATATCAACAGGCATGTCATGTGGTGGCAGCAAGATGGTGCTCCCTGCCATACAAGCAATGCGACGATGCATTACCTTCGAGGACAATTTCCCGGAAAGCTAATGAGCAAACGTGGCGATTGGCCCTGACCCCCTCGATCTCCTGATTTGGCAATTTGTGATTTCGTTCTTTGGGGCTATTTAAAGCAACAAATCTGGAACGTCCCTCATGAGCAGCAGCCAATAAATATGAGACAACTTCGTGATGCAAATCTTTGGAACAGCAAATGATTCAACGTTCCTTTGACGCAATGATTTCCCGTGCAAGACGTTGTATACGTGCTAGAGGAAATACTTTCTCTGATGAATGAATAAATGTTTATCCAACAATTATGTTTTTCATTTGTTCTTTTGACCACAATAAAACTATATATCAAGTTTAACCAAATAATATTTGACAGGCCATTTTATGCTAATTTTTAGCATTGTCAAATATGCTTATTCGATTTAAAACATCGATAGCTCAGTCAATGTTGCACGGACATTCAAATGTTATATATCAAAATCTAAGTTAGCCCTTTCTGAATACAATAAAACGTATTTGAGTGTAATAGCTTTTATAGTTTTTACGTTACATGAAATCAAACAGCGCAAGTTTTTTTTTGGGACACCCGGTATATAGTCCAAGCAGACATTTCAAATTTGTATGTGAATTGACTTACAGTAGCTCTTAATTAACTCTTTCATTAAAATACTTTCTCACAGTTGCCTGAAGATCACATTGAAGAGAAATTAAGAAAAACTTAGACTAACAACAAGTTAAATACTTGACAAGTTACTGTTCATTCTGCCATTTTAGGTATCATGCACTCTTCCATGACTGTTCAGACAAATATCGTAAAATAAATCTAATCATATCAAAATAATTAATTATTTGAAAGCTTTCATGGCGATAATTAGATATAGACAAGTTTAGTGGAAACACCACATAAAATATTTATTTGCTAAGCTTTCACCCTGTTGAGTTAGGCCTTCATCAGAGCAGGCCTTCATTGCTCTGATGAAGGCCTGTCAGTCAACAGGCCTGAAAGCTTAGCATCTGTGGTGTTTCCACAAAACTTATCTCCAGCCTCAGCAGATTCAGAGACTCAATTGTGAATTAAAAGTTAACAATACATATATATGACAATTTGGTTATTTATAATAAGATTGATCTTTATTTTGACATAATTAGATGTATATGGCTTGACCAGCAGAGGTTTCCTTTAAATATGGTAGTGTTAATATACTAACCAGCATACAGATTATCTGGCCTCATGATATTAAGATATGATGTCCACTTTGTTCCTTGCAAATCAGCATATTTAAAAACCTTTTCCACAAATGATGGTGTCAGTCGAAGAAAAAGGTTATCTGCCACATCAGGATATAAGGTTCTAAAGTCCATTTCAACCTTGAGTGAGGGAAAATATAATTTGAATAATAATAAGTGGTGTACTGGTATATATACTGTATTTATGTAAAATGCTATCCATAACATACTGTTGTACATACATGTACACTATTATATGAAAGCTTTTTAATTTTTTTTCTCCTTCATGACAATGAAAATATAAAAATATTAAAAATACAAGATTGGAGCTGTTACAGTCCACTTAAATTACTTAACCCTTTAATGCCCAAGAGTGCCATTGTATTTTACTCTGGCTAATGCCAGACAATTTTACTCATCAATAGGAAACCTCCTGGATTATAAAGGGTTAAGCTAAAATTAAATGCATAATTCTCCACTGTGCAGCTAGCAGATGTCATCCATCACCATTTTCACATATATTCCTCCTCTGCAAAATGTGTTTACAGTGTACTGTACTTACCATACCATGTGTATCAAATAGCCTTGGGTATTCGTCAATCACAGAACTGATGGGCAATTCAGAGTTCTTCTGAATCCATACTGCTCGATTGAGGACAGTCTTCTCCATATACATTTTTACCTTTGAGGCTGGCTCAGTGTGATATTTTAGCCATTCTTTCATTCCATTGTGATCGGCATCACTGGTAGTGCATTCTGTTTAAGGGACAAAGGAAATTCAATTAGTAAAGATGGGTCAGATGACCTATGGTTTTGAGTCTCCTTTCATAATTTAAATAAAATCATCGCCATCTTATGATTATGGTATCCGCTGATTGACTAATGTTTTGCGCCGGAAACCATGAGGGGTATTTTCTTGTCTGGGTGCTAACCTGAGTATCAGGCCATCAAGGGAGGTAGGCCTCGCTCCCCCGTCCCCTCAAGAAGGCCTGATACTGGGTGCCAGAGGTTCTACCTACATGTACGAGCGTGGAAGAACCTAGGGTATATGAAATACCAAATAGATGATAAATAATGGAACACAAACAATCAGTAATTTAACAATTACTGTAGTTAAAGTGCCTATCCAGCCTGTAGGGATTTTACACATTTGTGATCTTTGGATTCTCTTGAGAAAAATTGTAATATATTTGTTGTTCGAAAATTTCATCTTCATGCTAAACACTCGCACTGCGGGCTCGTGTTCCCACTAATTTCTCATTCCTTTTCCCCGCTAAAGTTCACAGGAAGTGACGTCAACCCAGGGACACGCGATATTTTGCGGAGTGATTCAGCAATGAAATACAGCGAAAGTCAAATAGACAAAATTCACTCAATTCCTAAACATTCACTGTTGAATAACACCACAAAATATCGCGTTGTCCCTAGGTTGACGTCACTTCCTGTGAACTTTAGCAGGGGCAAAAGGCATGAAGATGCAATTTTCGAACAACAAGATATCTTACATTTCTTTTGGTAGAATCCAAAGATTAAGAATATGTAAAATCCCCACGGCACAGGCTGGATAAGCACTTTCATAATATTAACTTCTTATTAAACCGAGATCAGAGCGCGGTCATTTTCAATCCTGTTCTTCTGTTTCTTTCATGATAGTTTTAAAGACTCTCTTTTAGATTGTTCATCGTCCGACTCGTACATGATTCAGTTCAACTTCAGTGCTTAATTTACAAATTCGTTCAATTTTTGCTGCTTTTCAAAGTTTCCTATCGTTGTTCACTCCTTTGTAAACAAAATGGTTGACAAAATCCGGGCACGTGACGTGTCTCAGCCAATCAGAGCACGCAATTTCACCGGAAGTAGCTTGTCCATATAATAAAAAGTGTTATTACAGCAGGTCAGCGGATACCGTAATTATAGGTAGGGTTAATCATAATATACATGTATCAAGATGCCTGATATTGTAAATTATTATGAAAGGAGACTCAAAACCATAGGTCAAGAAAGACGGAACGATTCAGGTAAGATTTCAGAAATTACAGTATTCTGCCGTGATCCCTTGGTGTATAGCATGTACTATACTCCATACTTTAGTCTGCATTTTACCCCCAGTCTGCATTTTACATGTAGTGATGTTACTGATGTACAGTAGGTGCTTTCTAAATATATGATTATGAACAACCGAAATACAAACCAATCCGTCCTAATCAACCCAAATCCTAATCCTAAAACTGACTTGGGTTGATGGCTTGATGCTATAATAATTTTACATTTCGGAATATCGAGACAGCTAGCAGTCTGCGGTCTGCATTTTACACGTTCGGTAATTAAATAGAGATGCACGAGCAGAACAGACTGGACAGCACCTTTAAGAGCGGCCCCGCGCAATATCTCAGCTTACACAACTGGGAGCAACCGCACTAATGTCAATTTTTCAAGCTTTATCTAAATATAAAGGCACCATGGCTCCACTACAGTCTACACTACCTGTTTTGATCAGCATCAAAACTAATTGAACCCCTATATAATTATATATATAACCAGTTAACAACTTAATGTAGACAGACTACATTACATTACAAATAACCCCCAAGTTTTCTAACCCTAAGTAATTAACACCCCAGCCTAACGAGTTTTGTTATAACTATCAGTACCACCCTAATGCTAACACTAAGTGTAAAATAATTTTTATGCACTTTGTGGCTCCACGGTTCCATACTGACTGAGGAGGCAGTCTCAAAGTAATGTCTCAAAAGTGGCATTGCATTATGCAGTTTAAAGCCCACAACTGTAAAGCGGACTCGGTTTTCAGTCAGAAGTTGTTAAGGCAAAAGTTGTCAATCTGTGCCTGCCATATAAGTTATAAACATGCATGAACATAATTGAAAAATTATTTGCCTAAATACTTTGTGTAATCATTAATGAAGTATCTCTTCAGTCTAAACAAAAAAATGGATCTCTGATCATTCCATTGGCAACGCATATGCCATTGTTCATCCAAATGTGTTGTATTACAATGTGTAATTTGAGTTTACAGTAGATCGACTATTATATCATGTGCATGCACTGTGCAGCCACCTGAATGCCTACACAATAGACAGAAGTATTAGAAGATGAATATTGGGTATTTACCTGGTAAAGCTGCAGTAACTGTCATCATATTTGAAGATGTACCTGTACAGGTACTAATTTTTGTCATTGGGCTGCGATCACTGCTGCGTCTTCGTACATTTCGTAACCTCTCTTCTAACCAACCAGTGGCAGAGTGTATACCCTTTCCAGGTGTATACCAAGCTTCCTAAACAAGTGTATACAGTACAGTGTATATTATGACAAATTATGTTAATGTTTTTCCAAAAGCTGTATTAAATCTAAATCATATCATCCTAAAACTAAATTTATGCTAGCCTGTGCCAGACTAAATTTATGCTAGATCTGTAGCTCATGACCTACATGTAGCTTAATTAGTATTATATATTTAATTACAAAATACTTACAAATCCATGACCTTCCTCATCCTTCAAAATGGGGAATTCTTCTACCACTGCTTGTGCCATCCTGATTTTTACATCTGGTAGTGGTCTTAATAATTGTATAAATAAATAATATTTATACTAAATGAATTATTTGTGTTACTTTGAATTTGTGACACTTTTTAAATATCATTATCAATATCTTGGCTCTGTAGATTTTCTTTTGTGTCTGTACTCTAGTGGCAATATTAGTTGAAGCAGAATTTGGGCCAAAATCTAATAGGAATAAATTTCCAACAGAAATACTTGTGGGAAATTTCATTTTCCTCTCCTATATATTGTAGTATATACTGTAGGAATTCCTATAGGATCCTAATAATTATCAATTCCTATTCCCAGAACAAATTCATTAAAATTGATCAAAATTATTAGACCTGTCCCCAAAATGCTCGATGATGTAAGCAACAAGTATTTGAACCATTTTAATTCTATTTTTCCTGCCGAGGACACCGGTTTCCAGTTCTTCCACTATGTGCATCTGCTTTTCCTCAAGAATTGATCTGACACTCTTAATGGAATAAAAACAATACAGTATATTATTTAATTATAGGAACAAGCCTATTAACACATTTCCCTTTCCCTGGTGTTAAACAGAGTAAAATAAGAAAAGGGGCCATTTGGGTCAGCATTAGTAGAGGAAGGGTTAATAGCTGTGCAATTTATGAACTGCTGAGAGTGCCCATTCAGTGGGCTTGGCAAAAACTGCAATCAGTATGTAGCTAATGGATTAGGGTCCAGCTTGTGACTGAGACTTACAAAGTTGTACTTGGACTTCTTACATTCAGTACTAGTGCTGTCTGTGTTGCTACATTCTTGGTGAGTTGAAGGGAGGGGTCTTTTGGCAGCAGACGTTTCTGGGTTAGGTGGACTTTTGGAGGTAGACGGGGAGCTAGGAAGCTCTTGATCAGTATTTGTCACCATTTCACTGATTTCAGATGCCTGAAATTAGAGAAAGACAAAAAGAATATACAACATTAGTGTTGTGTAACATGTAACATTAGGGCCCCTCCCCAGCCGACAAACCTCCCTGTACCCTATAGTATAGCTCTATAACAATTCAACCTATATGACACACCTTTAAATGGAACATTCAATCACAAGAGCTATAAGAACATCCACTTCCTTGTCTCTTTAATGAATTCTGTGACGCAGAACAACATAACAGAGTTGCTCTCCCTCCTTGTAGGCTCTTGATGCATGGTAAGGGTAATAATCATAAAGGTTATCGACAGGAACAACAGACCATGAAGTTTCACTGGGTTGTTGAATAGCATATGTGTGAGTGTGTCTATCATATCTGACAGTAAGCCAGGCCTCTGTGATTAGTTTTACTGTATTCTCCACAGCGATAACATATACAATCTTCTGAAATATTGGCATCAAATCATCAGACTTGCCTGTTATAACCAAAAGGTTTTTGCGGTATTTAATGCCATGCACAATACACCATTTGGCCACATAAACCTCCTCAAGTAGACGGATACCCAATGTTCTGCTCAAAAACTCTGCTCTCTCCAATGATGCTACTAGTTCTGAAGATCCAGGACCCACTTCAACATCTCTCTCAACCAGGTCTTTGCCACTAATCATGTTATAACAAAGATACATTTGTTGTCTGTAACATAAAGTTTTCAGAATGTTTCGGAAATTACAAACAATGTGACCTAAGCGTTTAAAGAAGCGATGTTTGGCCTCAAATCGCATTGTCCAAAAATGTATTAATGGGCCAAGCAAACGCATCTGTTGAGGGTAGTGTGTCATGAAGTGGTGTTTAGGCTTCAAATGACGTTCTGGGTACAATTCCAAAAAGTAATCATGGTGATCTTTGATCAACTGTTTTAAGAAGAATGTCTCCTCAGTAGTAACCTCTGGACAAAAGATGAAATCAATGCACTCTAGTAGAAGAAGAAGAAGTTCAAACTGTTCATGTCCTTCAGGTACTTTATCACCAATCATTAATGGAAGGTAGCGAATAAGGCACCACATCTGTGATGCAGTCTGTCCAGATGCACCATCTGGGTTCTGTAGCTTGTTGACAGAAATAGGGGATGGTTTGTTCTTTGAATCTGTTGGGGCATAGTCAAAACTAGTAATTCGACTGTTTATTAAGTCAAGATTAAATAATCCTTCTTGAATTAAATTTGCTAAAACAAGATGGAGTTCCAAACCGCAAACCCCTTCCAACAAGTCATGCATCACATCAGGTGCATAATTGGTTGTAACATGAAAGTTATCAACATCATTTAGAATGCATGGGGCCTTCACACCTGTATAAGTTGGGTTGTTGAGATGTAAGTCTTCTTCATAATTAACAATGTTCCGAAGTTGCTCGGGTTTTGCACTTGAAGTAGTTCGCATATCATTCCTGTGCATTTTGCAATGTCTACAGAAATGATTGCTCACAAAACTTTCAACATACCCAAAAATTCCATTCACACCTAAGTTATCTCCAGTAACTTGAGCAATACTAACATGTACAGTCCCTTCAAATACATCAGTAACAATATTAAGGCCTTCTCTTTCCAGCACCTTGATGTCATTGACAAGTGGTTGCAAAATGGGGTCATAGCCATAGGTTTTGACATCCCCAGCATTGTATAATGCAACAAGAAAACAATTGCACAATGAAGAGCGAAACTTAGGAGGGAGATTCAGTATGGTACAATAAATCACCCCTATTTTATGCAATCCTGCCTTTGAACCAAGAGGATTTGTAATCTCACACTCATCAACATACAAAAGCAATCTAATGTTCTTTGGATTGGAGAAGAAGTCATGCTCTTTACAAAACTTTCCATCATGAAAGTCTCGCATTACACCGTCATTACTGGGATGATATTGTGAAACTGTTCTCATGAACCCCTTACTTTCCAGAACACATTTCAAAAGCTCATGCAGTGGGACGTATTGGAATGTAACATGCTTAGCAATTTGATCTACATGACCAGTGTTCGGATTGTTGCGAGGGTGGTAGGCAACAGCAAATGGAATTTCACATGGCTTGACAAAATGACCACTTTGAACAAAATATTTTTGTTGTTGATGGGCAGTTTCCAAGTGTTCAAATGGGTGTTGAAACTGGTCAAACATGCTAAGAAGATTTTGTCTACTTCCTGCATCATCCTCTTCAATATGTTTGCTTTGTAAAAATTGTTCAGTTCTGGATTTCAACATACTAATAACATCAGAAAACAAACTTGATGCGTCAGTAACCACATGGTCAACAGTCGAACTGCACAGTGCTACTCGATGCTTTCATCTTAGCCAGAAAGACAGCAGCTGACTTCGTAACATCTTCTTTACCAAGTGGTAGATCTTGAATCTCAGGGTCAGGTAATACAGGTATTAAGTCATGACCAAGATTAATAAGACCTTCATCATTATCATCTGTGGAATTACCATTATCATCATCATTAACACCCATAACCATGTCGCCGTGGTTAGTTTCAATGTGCTTAATCAGCACAGCCGAATAAACGAAATGTTCGCATACAACCATTTTGACCACAGGTAATAGGGCACGTAAACATTCGTCCAACCAAAAGGGCATGTCTATTTTTCAAGTGCCAAATCAATCCACTAGCATTCACAGAGACAACTTGGTCGCATTTAGAACAGATGTATCCTGGCATGTTCGTATGATTGTATACTGTAGATAAATAATGCTGAATATACTGGACTTTATAGCAATAAGTTTATAGCAAAAGTACCTGAAGTTCGTGCACTTTTTTCAGGAGCTTTATCCGTGGTCCAACTGCATTAATCATCTCTTTTAACGTGTCCTCATCAAGCAACATAAATGCTTCTTCGTCTATCATGTTCTCTATCAAAAAAGAAAAATATTTCTTAAGTTTTAATGGGTAATTTTGGCTCTGGAAAAAACATCTTTTCAAGAACGTCAAAAAAAAATCGCTCAGCATTCCGTCATAATTTTTCGCTCAAAGATCGCGAATGTAAACTTCATATTCATACAAACTAAACACTAACCTTCCAATATGTCACTTAAAGACGATAAGTTCCATTCTTCAAGCTTTTCTCTAACGAAATTATCCATGTTTTGCCAATATAAACTTCTCCTTTTTGTTGTCCTGACGACTGACGCGGTGACGCCGAGGGAAAATTAATGGAAAAAGGCGCGAAAACATCACAGAACCACAGGTTTCCCAGGAAAGCGATATAAATTTTAATTGGACTTGCTATTTGAACTTAAATGTTTAACGCAACATTTTCATTTTTTTTATCGACAAATAGAACACTACGAAGTGATGTAAAGCAATAAATATACTGTACATGACTATGTATTTTATTAAGTCACTAAGAACTACCAGCTGAGGCCAGAATTTCAAAACTCCTTGACAAACATTTTACTGTAAGATCATTTTTGGCAATTTGTATTAGACTGTGAAACTAGCATTAAAACACTCTGCTTCTACTTAACCAATCACTTTATCCAGAAAAAAAGGAAAATACTTAATCACTCTTCTAATACTACAAGACCAGTATATTATTTAAAAAATTGGTATATGCATGATTGCATGTATAGGCGTAGGGGCTGGGGGGCTTCAGCTCCCCAAAAATCAGGACAAGCGTTGTTAAATTCATAGGCATACGGGGCGGGGGGCAGCTGCCCCCCCAGACAAATGGAAATGTTGCTAAGTCGGGCGAAAATATAGGAAAAACAATAAAAAATAGGATGAAAATGGGGAAAAGTAATCAAAACAATGTATCAAAACATAGTCATATTATCCATACGAATACGTGTGTTAATATATGATTACCCGTGTTGTTTTTTATATCAAAACTCAGGCAAAACATTCTCCGCCCCCCCTATAAATTTGTGCCCGTACGCCTATGGTTAAATTTAATGTTTTTCCCCCAATTGTGTTACTACGACTACCTTTAGTACAACTATAGAGGCTAGGAGAGAAGCTACTCATTAGTAATCTACCTATGGGCTTCATCTACACGAGATTTTACATACAGGTGTAGCCTGAATTGTTAGCCAACCCCTAAACACTTGCCATGTGAGTGTTAGATTGGTTACCTGCTTGTCGACTTCACCCCCCCCCCAACTTTAAATCCGTTCCTATGCCTCTGTATGCATGTGTCTATATAACTATTATGTAGCTAGGAATATTTAACCAGGCTTGTCACATGTCACCATTGGAGTAACATTTCAATTAAGATAAAATATCTTCATTTAAATTTATTTTTAAAGGATCATTTTGCATGTAATAGCCATAAAAATAATACATACTGAATATTGAGTAAAACAGCCAGGCAATTGAAATTAAATATTTTACATTTTATTAATAATAAAAACTTGAATTTCTCATGACATTTTAATAATTAATTAGAACAGCGATGTGTATTGAGCCTAGTTTAGACATTCTTTTCTGGAATATGTTTTGTTGAAGTTGTTTGCTGGTTATGGTTTTTGGGGCTCCAATGAGAAAGACCATCTGCTGGTTTTTATACACCTGCTCACATTTTGGGCATGTTACACCAATCTATAAAATTAGTAAACAAAGATTAAAATGTTGTGTATATATCCCTGCAAACATTCATATACTTAAATCAGACACCCTTAATCAAGACAGACAGTTAGGCAACCTCGTACCCAGGGACTTCACCCCGCGGCCGCGCACTTGCCCGACGGAGTGCCCGGCCAAAACTCTCCACCGTATTAATTCCACATTATTAATAATATTCATGTTGGAAAACTATTGACATCACAGTGCTTTGAATATTAATAATAATTATTAAAATCACTATTTATAGCATAATATAGTAAAATATCATTTTAATACATACTGTAATATATCGATATTTCATGTATAATATAATAATACGCACACATATATATTATAACGAAACTAACAACATACTTGCCCGGGCAAGTGCGCGGCCGTGGGGTGAAGTCCCTGGGTACGAGGTTGACAGTTTCTATTGAACTTAATACTAAGACTGGCTTGGGTTGGTGCCATAATAATTTTACATTTCGGTTGCTCATATATCGAGAAAGGGCCCCATGTTAGTGTTATAATGTACCAGGGGTGGATCCAGGCTCATCTGATAGAGGGGTGCAGATTTTTCAGGGGGGTGCACCCATCCACCACCACCTTAAATTATGTCAAAAATGCCATAAATCATGAAAATTTTAATATACACTGCTTGATGCAGACTTTATCTAGGGGGGTGCTAATTTTCTCTGGGGTGCGAACCCCCTGCACCCACCCTTAGATCCGCCTATGTACTGATGACCCAAATTGTTGAACATGCACAAGACAATTCCCACTTTGAATTGAATCAAAATCATACACTTTGTATAAGCAATAGTATGTTTCGAGTGCAATTTGGAAAAAAACATGTATGAGTCAAAATTGCCCTTGTCCAAAGGACGAGTGCTATTTGAGGTATTTGAAAAACTCACAAGTATCTGAACATTTTCAGTTAATCACTTTGAAAGTGTGCAACAGATATTCATATTAAGCAAGATTACAATTTAAAGTGCTCTTAAGCACCTTTTGTGTATTAAAGCCAAAAGGATTTTCGTTTTCCAGTCATACTATACAGTGAATGTAAACTATATAAAAGTATATAAAAATATATATAATTTCAATATGTCAAACATTCAATTTCAGCCAAAAGATTCACGTTTATATATTGGCCGCCAAGATAATATTTTTAGTAAATTGCATGGATACCAGCATATTTTTTCAATTTTGAACCCATATATACCCGGAACATCTACAGAGATAATATGTCATTGTGAATTTGTCAACGTCGAGGTCAACATCAACAATTTATCAACGTACGAGTTCTGTCATCGAATATAGCTGTTCGTCATTGATTTAACATGTATATCTACGCGAACATACCTGTACGGTTAATATATTTAAATGTAATCTACAAACTAAATTCTCACCTTAGCGCTGATAGATTTCATTCTGCAACATTTTCTCTGACAAAATATTTCATTTTATTTAAGTCATTGAACGTGTTGTCGTCTCCGTGTTGTCTCCACTCCTTGCACATAATATACAGTAAATTCTCATTATCTCGAGTTGTTACGATCCTTTCTGCTAGAATGAGTTTTCGCGTTACCCTTCAATCTTTCTTGTTTTCTTTTCTTTTCCTTTGTTAAACCCGTATACATCGTAAAATATCAATTTAAAACTTCATTCTCTGCCAAAACGCGCCGCCATTTTGTTTACTAAATTGACCAGGAACAATGGTTACAAGATATAAAACTGTTTCCGTAAGGAAATTAACCAGGATGTGGTTGATTGCCAAACATTTGACTCAAATGGGGTTAATTAATGAACAACCAGGATTATTTCACCAGGATGTTTTTAGAGTGTAGGAAGGTCAAATACAGGTAGTTGAAAATCATGTCAGTTCAGCACCTGGATAGCAAGTAGGAAGGTTAAATAGTTGAAAATCATGTTAGTTCAGCACCTGGATAGCAAGTAGGAAGGTTAAATAGTTGAAAATCATGTTAGTACAACATCTGGATAGCAACTAGGAAGGCTAAATAGTTGAAAATCATGTTAGTTCAGTATCTGGAATTCTGGATAGCAAGTAGGAAGGTTAAATAGTTGAAAATCATGATTTCAGCACTAGGGTGGCAGGTATAGCAAGGTCAAATGGTTGAAAATCATGTTAGTTCAGCATCTGGTCATCTGGATAGCAAATTGAAATAACACTTGGAAGATGGCATCGTCTGGGTTGTTATCTCTCCTTCCTTATTACTCTGGCAAACAAAATCACGGTCGTAATGATGGACTTCATCTTCTCGCGGTTTTCATTAATTCGTTCTTGCAGGATAACCGCTCGCCTTGTCATATATTTGGCCATAAAATACGCCATTGCAATACTACCGCATAACTTTGAAACTTCGAACAAGCAGTGGTCCAGAACGTAAGGGGAGATTTGAATAATTTGAATATTCAATTTGTTGCCATTCTTCCCTCCATCAAAATTAAACAAAGGCATGGTTTCTTCGAATAAACAAGCCAAGGGAAGCGCACAAGCCATTCAAACCTGAACCTTCGTAGCCCACAGCCTCGCACGTTTGAGGAATAACAAATAACTGCTGGTCTGGTTTCCAGATATTTGGAATATAGCGTAATTTTATCGGGAGCTGAAAACCGGCCAATCGTTTGGTAAACAAGTCCATTATATTGAAAGGAAAACAGTTTTCCTTCGACAAACTGGTTGTCCACGCGACTACGCGAGAGGCATTTCGTATTTATATGATCTGACTAGTTCATGACTAGTTCACTCTAATTGGGTTGAAGGCGATTAACCAATAGGAGACAGTTTTTACTAGTTCACTCTGATTGATTTGAAGCGATTAACCAATAGGAGACAGTTTTGACTAGTTCACTCTAAGTTTTGCACTAGTTCACTCTAATTGCCTGAGATTTCCACACGATTATTCCACGCGCGGCGCTCGATCGCTCCATTTTGCCCTCCCCCAAAAGCCTATAATACAGGCTATCATTTAGCAAAATAGACGTGCAAGCAACTGCGCACGGTGAAAAGTAAAAATATCAATAAAAATAACTTTAGTAATACATTGTTAATTTTTATTTTTTATCAAAATGTGACTAGTTTCCGGAAACTAGTTGAACTAGTCTGGATCCACCCCTGATATATATATATATATATATATATATATATATATATATATATATATATATATTATATATATATATATATATATATATATATATATATATATATATATATATATATATTATATATATATATATATATATATATATATATATATATATATATATATATATATATATATATATATATATATATATATATATATATATATATATATATATATATAACATCAAATAAGGAACAGTTAAAAATCTTTATTTACGTTTCGGGGCAAGCCCCTTCTTCAGAATCAAATAAAATGTACAAGCCAGAGTTCTTATATAGCCCATCCAAGAATATTTACATATATGATAATTTAGAAGAAGTCGCGTAAGTTCAATCCTTTGCAATAAAAGTATCTAATTTGAATGTCCAGAATGCTTCTCGTTCTGTGGGATTTAAAATATTTGTCCTATCGATAATATTTACAGATAAATCGGCAAGCCCATTATGGCCTTCGCTAAAGAAATGCGCATAAAGATGCTCTCCTGCATGGCATACCACGTTTACCCTTTCCGTAGCGATTCAAGCAACTTTTATGATTGTTGAATCGCGTACGAAAAGAGTTGATGGTACTGCCAACATACATTTTATTACAGGTTTTACAAGTTAAAACATAAATAACTGCCGATGAATCACAATCAAATTTGTAATTAATGATATAGGTGTGTTTAGAATCAAAGTCCGACCAGAGACAAAACAACACATTTGATGTTTTTCGGTTTGCCACATGGTTGCATTCCCCTCGGACCCAAAGGTTCAACAGGCCCACGAATCTTAGCTCTGACCAAATGGTCCTTAAGATTCTTGGGTCTGCGAAACGAGACAAACGGCGCAGAAGAAAATACTTCTTTAGTGCGAGCACTATTAGACAATATGGGGTATAGATCATTAACAATACGCGAAACCCTAGAGAGAGAGGGATGAAAATCCAATATATATATATATATATATATATACCAAAACAAAATGTGTAGGAAATTGGCGTTGATAAGAGTGCTCAATACCAGATTGTAGAGCGTATTACAAATATTTCCTAAAATATATGTTTGTCACTACTCAGAGTTTCATACACAAGGCAATCATCAGGCAACTGAAATAAAATCCGCTTCAACTCTTCTTTTATGATGTCTTCGGCGGAAAGTCAAGGTGTCATTTTGTTCAAGTTATTTTGGTCTATTTTTTCGGCATATGTTCTCTAAATAGAATCTGTTTTTGTGCCGGCACTTCGTGAAAAGTTCTGCTCTTTTATTTAATGATAATTAGCTTTTCTTCTAAACAGAGGTGGCATCTCCTTGCTCCGTTTCGGTAGGCAGCGGCGTGCTTCACGAGACCATTTCAGTCTGAAATAATTTTTTTCTTGTAATTCCCAAATGTGTTTTGAAAGTTCGGTTTCGTTACGATATGTTTTGTCACGAAAAGATTTCAGGTGGTTGCTGTATCTTCTTTTAAATTCGTTAGCTGTCATTCCGATGTACTGTTTTGTCGTTTGGTCGTCTGTTGTAGTCACTTCGGCTTTGTACTGTAGATCACGCTCTTGGCCATGCAGTTTCCGGTGATGGGGCATTCGTCCTTTTTCCGGCAAGTGCATCTGGGGCTTTCTTTAGGGTCTTTCTTGGTTTTGCTGTTGAGGATTCGGTGGTTGTGTTTGTTAATTATATTCTTCATGTTGTCCATACAACTGTAGCTTACTTTGACGGTGTTGCGGTTAAAAATATTGTGGAGTTTGTTAGATTGGGGAAAGTGTTTGTCGATGAGGTTCAAGAAATAACGTCGATGAGGTTCGTCGATTTTGTCGATGTAACGTCGATTTTGTCGTTACGAGAAGTAACGTCGATTTTGTCGATGAGGTTCAAGAAATAACGCCGAAGACATCATAAAAGAAGAGTTGAAGCGGATTTTATTTCATTTGCCTGATGATTGCCTTGTGCATGAAACTCTGAATAGTGGCACACATATATTTTAGGAAATATTTGTATATATTTAAAATTGTATATTTTGACTAATTTATTCCAGTTACTCGACAAATTACAGAATTACAGAAGAAAGTAACACTTTTGGAATCAACAAATAGTGAGTAGTGTATTTTATTGTATTTTAACTTAAAGGGAACACCTCGCATGTGTTTTACTGCTTCAACATTACTGTGGTATAAAGTTTATGTGCATATGAATTTTGTTTTTGGACTTGCTTTATGTTAAGTGCCATTTCCAAAAGATTACAAGAAGCACTGTAAATAAATGCTCATTTCCTCAACTTCAAGGCCCACTATTTCTGACAACCAGATTGCTGTTTATCGTAAATATTGTATGAACGCGACGTTTTAAGACGGAATTTTAGATGTTCCTACTTTGTTATTAATATTATTTTGTTACTAAATCTCGACAGTTCACCACCTTCTCACTGGCTATAGGCTATATCCAAAACACTTTCTACTTTTTTACTACTCTCCGTTGATATTTCTGATTTCTGCCTGTCCATCTGTCAGTTCATCTGTCTGTCCGTCTGTCCCTCTGTCTGTCGATCTTTCTGTCATAAAAAGCGCTTTCATTTTTTTTTGAAGAACCATTCACGGCTACTTTCACCAACCTCGGAGTAAGCGGTCATTTAGGTCCAATATCAATAGGATATTTATACCTGCGTCAAGATCACGAGATTATGGTGAGTTTAGCGAGTGGTATACAGCACTGGACTGTCCCGTTCACCGGAACATACCGAATCACTGCCGTCGGAGCAACGGGAGGTTACGACAATAGCGGGACATCAGCCAGAGGCAGAGGAGCGTATATGAGAGGAGATTTTGATTTGAAAAAAGGGGAGGTCATCAAGATATTGGTTGGTCAACAAGGTACAGAAAGCAAAGATATACGAATGTTATATTTGGTATTTAATGACGTTTGCTATTGAATGATGTTACCTAGATTATAAAATCAATTTCCTAATGCGCACATAAGCTGGCGTATTTTCTGTCTGTGAATCACATCATATAGTCAGAGCCCAGAAGGA
The DNA here is from genome assembly GCA_035772405.1 of Chrysogorgia sp. JL179-B06. Classification (NCBI taxonomy): domain Eukaryota; kingdom Metazoa; phylum Cnidaria; class Anthozoa; order Scleralcyonacea; family Chrysogorgiidae; genus Chrysogorgia; species Chrysogorgia sp. JL179-B06. Next base: position 883,242 of record JAYKKM010000215.1, on the reverse strand, counting down.
GGCCGAGACCAGAAGCTTGAGCAAGATTTAAGTATGTTTTAATTTATTTAGCTTTGTCATTTAAATAAACGTACAGGAAATAAATAAATAAAATAATGACAAAAGATTAATTTTGGTTTATATGAAAGCTGCTAAGTTCTCAAAAGAACTGGATAAAAAATGAAAAAGAGAAGTTCGATATGTCGATAAATACTTAAGTAAACGTATTTATATAAACGACGTTTCGGACGATGTGTCCTTTTTCATGTCAAATGAAGGACGCACCTGACGAAGGGCACATCGTCCGAAATATCACCTCGGAGTTAACCATTGAATGTCGATATAGATTGTCAAATGAATGCGCTGTTATCTATTTTAATGTAAAATATCTGAGTACTACACTATAAAAGCTTGAAACAGTAAGCGAGTGATGAGACATGTTTCTAGTTTAGCATATACACGAGCGTGGTAATCAAACCCACAACCATGGGAATTTAATCTAGTGCTCTACCAGAAGAGCTACGGATGCAGTTGGTATAAGAGCTTGGCAACAAGCCCAATATAATTATACGAGTGTAGCAATGAAACTCGCGCCCTGGGAATCTTGTCTAATATTCTACTAACAGAGCTACGGAGGAACGTTAATTGCTGGGTGCTTGGAGATGAGTTCAGTATTGTTGAGTAAATTGATGTAATTAATTAGCATATTTTAGAATAATTAGTTACACTGGAGAACTTGAAACTTAGTAGGTAATTGTTGTTATGAATACTGCACACAAGTTTAATGATCTGTTGTTTATGTAATTTAAAATCGGGGTGCGGCCCACTATAATGGTTATACGAAACCTTGTAACGAGTGAGATTGAGATTGTCGCTCGAGGTGAGAACATTTGTAAGAGTTGACGAATAAATGTTTTATAAAGATAGATACAGTCCCTTTGAATGTGATCGCGCTCATTGTAACTTTTGAACCTGAGTGGAAGGAATATATATCTACGACAAGTATATATGAATGTAGTAATGGAACCTACGACAATGGTATTATATTGTCCAATGCTCTACGGAGCTACTGAGCTACGGAGGCCGTCACCACCGCGAGTTCAGTGTTAATGTGAGTGCAGTGATTAAATCGTTCCTGTGTGATCCAGTCAAAACCGATCGTATAAGACTGATAAAGTCGTGAATCGAAAAACACGGCACGCGGTAACGCAATATTAGAACTTGCAACTCGACAAGCGCCAGGCACACGAGGTCCACGAGGCACACGAGGTCCACCCACACGCCACGTTTGACTTGATTTGATAAAATAAACTCTGAGATTGGTCGCATTTTGAATTTTCAGGATGCTACGCGGGGGTGCGCAAGATGGCCTTTTCTAGAGAATAAAAGTCTTTCAATCTGATTTATGATAATTAATGCTAATTTATATTAACATAATGTGTCTTGTTCGGGAAATTTAAAAGCATATTTGGTAACAGTCGGTTTATTGGGCTTTCAGAAAATATATAGCTTTCGCAACAGTTATGATTATTTCCAGGTGGTTCAATTTTGGATGTTCTTCAGCCCGTCAGGAAAGAGTTAAATTCCAGTGCAGTGCATTAGAGACAACACACAATTAGCTATCCCTTTCAAACACATTTTTTCTTGTTTTTCACGCTGGTTTGGAAAATATGCATCCTACACAATATTTCAGTACTCAAAGTAGTATATGGTATGTGATAATAACAGTCTTAACATACACAATGTAGTAAATGTGGGAGATCTCGTATTAGACGATACGTGAACGATCGTCAAGCTCATATCCTCAGAAAAAATTATTCTGAGTCCCGTCCTGTACCTCCTTAGGAGGTTACAGGTTCGATTACGGGACTCAGAATCATTTTTCTAAGGATACGAGCTTGACGTCTGTCTAATCCGAGCTCTCCCACACTACAACATTGTGTATATTAACGCATCCAAGCATTACCGAAATATAGTGACTGCCGCATAGACAGTACATACACATACAGGTATATCAATTGAACCAGTACATCATCTCCATGTGAGTCTCGTTAGCTTAATGGTTAGAGCGTCTCACCGGCAACCAGGAGGTTCCAGGTTCGATTCCTGTGCGGGCTCAGAATAATTTTTCTTCGGATATGAGCTTGACGATCGTCCACGTATCGTCAATAACAGTCTTGATGCTAAAATAACATGTTGGAATCAAGCGGCTGCAATTAGTGCTTCCTAGCTTTGGAAAGCTGAAAGATCGATTATTGATCGTATAGTCAACATGGTATACGCGCTTCTACAAAGTGCAAAGTGTACATAGCTGTGGTCCTAAGCAGCATGGTGTATTCTGCGGAGACCTACCCTTTATCTGCGCCATATTAAAAAATGATAAACTCTCATCTCAGGCATCTTAGGGCGATATCAAATATTTCATGGGCGGATCACATAACTAATGTGGAACATCTAATGTGGAAGGACTGGAATGTCGAATGTTGAAACGATCTTGCTGGAGTATCAACTCCGATGGGTAGGGCATATTTTGCGTATGAATGAACATCGTTTTTCCGAGATCAGTTTTCTATGGCGAATTAAAGAATGCTATACGCCAACATGGCCGACCAAAACTTCGGTACAAAGATGTCGTTAAACGAAATCTTGTGGAAACAAAATATCGTGGATCTTGACGGCAGATGATTAAAATCTGCTAGCAGGTTGTTGCTTTGAAATGGGAAAAGGCCGAAGAGGCCACGCGTGTTCGACGACACGCGGATGTAATTCCTTTGATGTTTTGCGATGTCTACTCTAAAGGATGCGCCAGAGAATTTGAAATCCGTGGGCATAAAAGTTTTGAGCATAAGTAGACCACGCCTAGACTTGTGGGATTTCTTTCTTCCTATTTGTTTCTACTTTTTGTTACTAACTACATATTGTGTCATAATCGTTTTCGTATGACAGCCAATATTACCACCACCATCACCACCACCATCACTACCACCAACACCACCACTACCATCACTACCACCACTACCGCCACTACCACCACTACCACCACCACTACGACAACTACCACCACTACCACCACTACCATAACTACAACTACTACCACCATCACCGCCGCCACCACCACCGCTTTCAACACTACCTCCACCACCACTACCTCCACCACCACTACTACCACCACCACTAATGCCACTACCACCATTACCACCACTACCACAATCACCACCACTACCACCACTACCACCACCGCCACCACTACTACCACAAACACTACTTGAAATTTAACTTTCAAATTTTAAACTTTTCAAGGTGTACAGAACGCGGCAGGTTCATCTTCCGGGGGAGGTGGAGGAACATTTGTTGTGACTTCAGCAAATGTACCATTGATCATAGCCGGAGGGGGAGGTGGGAAAGAAAGCCTGACTACTCGTCTTGGTAGATGTGATGCAAGCACGGGAACATCTGGGAATCAAAATGAATGTGCGGCATCGTGTGCAATTTGGTCTGGCGGAGTAGACGGTGGTGGTGGCTTGGAAGCTGATCGTAGCAATTCCGGTTAGTAATGCTTTACAATATGTACTAATTTGCTGCTTGCTCTCTCTCTCTCTCTCTGTATATATATATATATATATATATATATATATATATATACTATATATATATATATATATATATATAATATATATATATATATATATATATATATATATATATATATATATATATATATATATATATATATATATATATACATATATATATTATACCAGCTTCGACAGAGATGACAGAGATAACCAGTTAATATAAGAACATATATATATAGGGGCTTGTCCCGAAACGTTGACTGAATAAAGTTTTTTAAAGTTTTTATCGTGATTTGATATTTTAATGTTTTTAAAACGTGATTTTAAGGCGTGATTTTCTCAACCTACTGCAGATGAAACTGGTTGTTTCTTTAACGCACAAGAGCGAAAAACCTGAACTGAGAGGAGTAAGGCTAATATTCAACAAAAAATACAATAACCAATTGCAAAATCCACCTTTAAAAATCTTCTTAAGGCTTTGAAAAATCCGACTGAATTGTGAATTGTTTTGTCAGACAAAATAAAAAGGATAAAAGTTAGCTAGCAACACATATTTATTACAAATATTATGATTATTATTCAGTAAAGATAATTTTTGAAGTAATAAAGCATTATGAATGAAAACTTTGTTATTTTTAGGTGATACACATCGAAAACAACAAAGCGAGATTTTCGCAAATGTTTTTTTTAGCTTTCACGTCGTCTTAGAAGCCCAGATATTCACAAAAATAACTACAAATGTGATACAATAACTAAAAATTGACCCACCTTTTGGCTTTTCAAACGATCTTTTTTTTTCTTTATTGAACCATCTCAACGAATATTTGGCTCTCAGACAAAATAATGAAGCTGTTTTCAACTCAGCGAGAAACCTAGCTGTCATACGTGACAACATTACGCATGACGGAAGTAGATGTGACGGAAGTTCGTTGCTTTCAATTAAATAATTTATTCACTGCGACATATCAACAGTTTGCCGATTATTATCATAAAATGTTTTGCAAAATTATGAAACAATTATACCATTCGCTCTCGTCGTGTATGAACTAATAGCCAACTCGGAGCTCATATACGACTGGAGCTCTCATGGTATAATTGTTAATTATATATATATATATATATATATATATATATATATATATATATATATATATTTTATATATATATATATATATATATATATATATATATATATATATATATATATATATATATATATATATATATTTCACCATTTGAACACTTTTATATATATTTTTTTTCAAACATCTCTTAATGTGTATGTCCTACAAATCCCTATCTTTCAGTTAATAGTCTCATTAACTGCAGTTTCGTCAGTCTCATAGCCTTCCCCCAAAAAATACAGGTACAAACATTCGTCTCGTATACCTGTCTGTCTTCAGTAGACCTTTTCAAATCTCCCAATGCATGACTGCTGTTGTGATTATTAAATTTAAACCTCTTCCTAAAAGATGTTATTGTAACGCATAACAAGATCGAAATGTTCAAGTGCAGCTTAATGCGGCGATGTATACATATAGAATACTTGATAAATCAGTCTATGTTTGAAATCGGTGTAATATAAACCAAATGGAGACACCTGCACTGCAATTTCATTTCTCAGAGAAACTAACTTACAGTGATAACCAAAATCCATAAAGGTCGATGATATAACTCCATTGAATTCCTCACTCAATAAAGGCCTGAGGGCGAGGGTGCTAATATCGACCGGCGTTTAGTCCCTGATCACGTGAGATGCAAGCGCTTCCTAGATCTAGGATCGACTTTATAGGTATATATATATATATATATATATATATAGCAAAGTGAAAAGGTGGTAAACTGCCAAGAATTTAGTGACGAGATACTGACGTTTCGAGCGGAGCCCTTCATCAGAGTAAGACGAGATGAAATGAAATAAATAGGGCTTATATATATGCCAAAAGGGTGTCACAAGTAGAAAGTAGCCAATCAAATGCACGGGAGATAAACAAACTAATAATTAATGAGATGGGAAACGTTAGATCATTTGCTATTTTTAACAGTCGATCAGCAAGCAGACTGAGGGGGCGGGAGAAATGACAGGTCCAATATTCAAGGGGATTAGGCGATAATATTAGCATAAGAAACAAAAACTTGAAAAGGAATGAAAGTGCATACGCGAATAATAAAAAATTAATAATAATAAAGGTTCCAAGCAAACTAAAATAACCAAAAACTTTTAGGAAATTAAATAAAAGAAAAACGTTCGTTAAGACCAAGAGGATGTGTGGTGCCAAGTTTAAAAATGAGACGCTTCTCTTGCCGCTTGCGGTTATCGTTGCCACCGGAGATGGGAAGGATGGCACAGACTTTCATGTCTGAAACCAAATGGTTGGAGCTGTTGAAATGGCGGGCTACAGGTTTGTCACCATCATTGATTCAGACAGGTTTGCTGAACATCTTCGTTCCGTGAGGATCAATGATGGTGACAAACCTGTAGCCCGCCATTTCAACAGCTCCAACCATTTGGTTTCAGACATGAAAGTCTGTGCCATCCTTCCCATCTCCGGTGGCAACGATAACCGCAAGCGGCAAGAGAAGCGTCTCATTTTTAAACTTGGCACCACACATCCTCTTGGTCTTAACGAACGTTTTTCTTTTATTTAATTTCCTAAAAAGTTTTTGGTTATTTTAGTTTGCTTGGAACCTTTATTATTATTAATTTTTTATTATTCGCGTACGCACTTTCATTCCTTTTCAAGTTTTTGTTTCTTATGCTAATATTATCGCCTAATCCCCTTGAATATTGGACCTGTCATTTCTCCCGCCCCCTCAGTCTGCTTGCTGATCGACTGTTAAAAATAGCAAATGATCTAACGTTTCCCATCTCATTAATTATTAGTTTGTTTATCTCCCGTGCATTTGATTGGCTACTTTTCTACTTGTGACACCCTTTTGGCATATATATAAGCCCTATTTATTTCATTTCATCTCGTCTTACTCTGATGAAGGGCTCCGCTCGAAACGTCAGTATCTCGTCACTAAATTCTTGGCAGTTTACCACCTTTTCACTTTGCTATATATTCAGAACACTGTCTACGCAGCACTCTAACTTTTTTATATATATATATATATATATATATATATATATATATATATATATATATATATATATATATATATATATATATATATATATATATATATATATATATATATATATATATATATATATATATATATATATATATATATATATATAATATATATATATATATATATATATATATATATATATATATATATATATATATATATATATATATATATCATGCGCGGCATCGGAAAATGTGGCCCTGGTAACTAGATATAGACAGAAGCTGATTGGTAGAACCTCTGCATTTGAATTAATATTTAAATTGCAACCATCTCATGATTGCGAATGCAAAAATTGAAACGGTATTGAAACGGTTTTTGTGTGCGTTAAATTTGGCGTAATTTAAATTTAAATTTACGCCAGCGCGACAAACTGCTTTCCGGAAGAAGCCGCCATTTGCCAACGGCGAAATTTATAGTGCCATAAAAACCAGCCATTTCCTGATTTCAAGCCGAAACTGTAGTGTTGAAGGACAAGATAATCAAAGACAGACACAAGTAAAATTAAAAGGACTATTATAATTATGTACATTGTGATTGTCAGCGACTCACCGGTCTGTGTTGAGCCATTAATTTGCCTTTTCTGCATAGTTTTTTTTGGTTAGGGTTAGCAATTTGGTTAGGGTTAGGGTTAGGTTTAGGATTTTGGTGATATTTACCGTACTACGGCTACCGTACGAATAGCCATTACCTTTTGTTCAGTTCAGTTCAGTGCTTTTTGACTTGACTCGCTAATTTTAATGTAATTTAAATAATTGCACACTGTATTGTGTATTTGCTCCAAGCTCCAAAATGTAATAGACACATTTGGAAATACTTAGCAGAGAGATTTGGGAAAACATATATGTACTGTATAATATTTTGACAGTTGGAATTAAATCCATGCAGTGTAAAATCAGCCATTGTGCCATCTTGTGCTAGAACAATGGCACTTTGTGGCAGCACAATGTCTGGCCATTGTTCTGGCACAAGATGGCACAATGGCCAGTCCTAGCCTGTTTAAAATATATACCATTTGTTCTTTATAATACTGCAGAATAGTAAGTGGTAGTACAAATTTTCGAATTTCATGTAGAGTATCTTTATTATTTGATTAAAATTATAAATACTATATGCTTGATAATTAGCCTATATATACAGTAGTTTAGGGTGAAAAAACATGCATACTATTGCTGTGTTTATATGATCTGGGCCTGGCCTACAATTTTGTAGCATTACTATGTATATTTATACTAAATAAATGAATACTTAATATATACACTGCTGTAGTGAATAAGGGAGAGCTTGGGGGGAAACAGACGATACAGTACATGGATGATTGTCAAGCAAGATCATATCCTCAGAAAAATTATTCTGTGTGCCGGACAGGGATAACTTTCTGATTTCCAGTGAGATGCTCTGACCATTGAGCTACCAAGATTAAGATGGTGAGTGAACGTAACATTGATGTACTGATTCTATTGATATAACAGCAGTGTATATATTAACACATCCAATCATTTGTCATTACTAAAATATATAGTAACTGCTGTGCATAGGCAGTACATATATCATTAGAACCAGTGCATCATTGTAACCTCTCTCCATCTCAATCTCGATGGCTCAATGGTTAGAGCTGGCCGTCACTGGTAATAAGAAGGTTATACTTTTTTCAACCAGGAATATTATGTTTCTAACCATATGATCTTGACGTCCATGTTTTGTATACTGGCATGTATTCCATATATAATCTGTGTTTACAGTACTCCATCCATTTTAATATGGAACATGTTAGACCTACAAATATACCTAGCTGGCATAGTGAGTCACAACTTATTCTGTCAATGTAAAATACAGCTTATTATTATGTTCACATTGGGTATGTTGACACTGTCACTACTATGTGTGTTAGCTAGATCATTGTCGACAAGCAGACTAGGCATGGCATTCTGAATATAGGTTATAATATATATGTGCACGCTGATATAATTTAGATACTTTTGTACACAATGCGATATATATGCTTTGTTACATGGCAAATATGGTATCTGCAATCTGCATTAGGCATTATTATTAGTAGTATTATTGTTAATGCATTATTATTATTAGTATTAATAATAATAATAATAATACAATAATATTTATACAGGATAGCCCCTTCAATGCTAACACTGGTATCAATATATGGGGGTCTTGATTTCTAACAAATTACAGTTGTTACAAATTTCAACACAAATTCACAAATGTACAGTACAATGTTACAAAAACTAATTTTAACTCAAAAGTTGTATATCCTTCACATATTGTCAATTAAGGTAATAGATAATGGTGCTATAACATGTATGAACAGATTAATTGAAACATGGAAAATAGCTCTTTACTGGTAGATATGATGTTAAAATGCCATGGAATTTCCTAACTAGCATTACACAATGTAACTTGCTTCTAATACAAGAGGTACAAAACTTGGGATTTCTATTAACCAATCAGTTTCAAGTCCCGACTTAGGAAAGATCAGTTTCCCTGACATGCATAGAGACCTCTGATTATGTATTCCTGCCAGCTCCACATCACAGTAGTCCAATGTGGGTAGAATTATCAACTTACTGTATATAATCTATCCACACCAACAATTGGAGTAGAATCCCTAATACGTCTTAGTAAATCTAATTTGAATGGACCCCTACATTTGCACTATATATATGCATGGCATCCGTAGACATTTGAACGAATTTTATTTTTTTAAAGGACACTCATTGTATGATAGAGATACACTTTCTTCCTTCAACAGCCATTGGTGTCTATATACAAAATACTGCATTGATTATTTCGTGAGTCATCGTTATTGTGATAAAAGTAATTTCTTTCTTAGTGACTGATGGTAGAAACAGCAGTAGACCCCCCACTATTCTGTTGCTGCACTCAAAAATTAAAACGTTTGATTGGGCTGCATGTATTTATTTTGATGTCCTATGAAACAATTAAATTCAGACAATACAAAGCTCTGAGAGATATTGTCCACTGAAAATGTATTCACTGTAGTTTGGCAAATGAAGTGGTATTATCTAATTCAAGTAATTTAGAACTAAAAGAAGTACTGTACTGTGAGATTCAAACAGCAATTGGGCGAGGTGTTGTTGCGTATACGTATTTATAGCAATCGTTGAATAAGAACTTTTAAGTACTCAACACTAGCCGGCTAAATTAAAGCCTATACGTTCGTGGTATTCTGTGTATTTAGAAGTGTTGTACATGCATCCTTACCGGTTAACCTGTATGAAATGTGTTAACGGTATTTAAATAGAAAAATCCCTCAACCTCCAATACTAGAACTTCTGATGAGTAATTCAAATCAATTCATAAGCCCCGCTAAAACTTGGCAAATATTCAATTGTCATTTTCATCTGTCTTGAAGTGTCTTCTGCATACATTTAAACATTTTTTATAACCTCCAAAACGGTCCAGTTCTACTAAAACGATTGTTGTGTTGTGAAGTCAATATTAAGGAACAGCTCTCACCTCTCAGCGAGTTCACGTCGTCCTGAAGACGTGAAAATGCTCAGAGTTGCGTTGTAAACAAAACGAGGACGGTGTTGAGAATACTCTTGGGACTATATTATTTATTCTATTTGTTTCGCATGAAGAAGGCCGCGTTATCGAGGTTGCCGCATCGTAGATGTTAAAGTCCCTAATAGCGTAGCGCACAGATTCTATTTTTAAACCGAAAATGCGGGCAAACAAACTAAAATTAAGTCTGAATAATTGCCAAATGACTCATTTCCTATTGTTTAGGACTTAGATTTAATGCGTACAAACATCACCAACATACGTCATATGTGCGCTCCGCTATTCAGCAACCTAAAGAAACCATAAACGCACTGTAATCCTCACTAACCATATGAAATTATTTTACCGCAGGTGGAGGAGGAGGAGGTTTTAAAAGCAGTGGCCGAAGCAATGCAAATTTTGGTGGAGCGTATGGAACTGGCGGCGAAGGAGGTCAGGGTTTTCTGCAGGGAGGTGTTGGCGGACGTTCTTATCGGAATTCAGCAGTAGGAGGATTTGGAGGAGGAGGGGGTGCATATGGAAATGGAGGGGGAGCGGGTGGTGGTGGGGGATACTCTGGAGGAGCATCGGGGAACAACAATGTTAATTCCTGTGGCGGAGGTGGTGCATCTTACAACGCTGGTATACACCAGGTCAATACTGCGGGATATCAGATCAATGGACACGGCTTTTGTGAAATAAACCGACAGATTTGAGAGAAGCTTATTTCCAATTGTAACTGTTTAGAATACTCAAGAATACTCTTTAGAATAGGCTGGAACCTCCGTTGCACGCTATATTAGCAACAATCTATCAAAGTGCCTATAATATAACCAATCAAAACAAATTCTGTCAACATTTCAAATCATTAGTTAGTTCATGGGGAAAACTGCTGCATAGATATAACGAAGCGCGGTAACGACGTAGATATGTATGTTTGTCTGAGTCTATAATTTATTGTTGTTTATTCTTGCATTCTCAACAATAAAAAATGGCTATTTAGGAATCCCTTGAGATTCAATTTTGGTTTCTTTGTCTGAGTTTTGGTTCTATAAATAGCATTAACGCGCTCCGCTATTTGAAGGAATAAATTACATAAATCAATCGAACTTTCACCCCGATTTTCTCGTAAATACCGATTTGTTTGAGGTGCTATATCTGAAACACTCAGAAGAGTGCTTCATCAGGATATAAAAGATACCAAACACCTCGAAGTTTGTTAAAAAACTCGACTATCGCTTCATCTGCATTGAAACCCCGCGAGTTATCGCAACGAGCTGCATGTGGTGGAAATACTGTAGAAACCATGCGAGTACCTGCAGCGAGCATCGAGTTGCTTCGTACGAGGACTGGAAATCCGCCTTTAGACGAGTAATAGTAATAATAAACAGGCGCGGATTTAGAAGTTAGTCGCATAAATTAGACACTTCATGAACAACCCTATTGGTTATGCTTTTCTTAAGAATAATTCGGAACAAAAACCTATCCAATAGGATTGTTATTCACAGGTATTTTTAATTGCAAATGCTAAATCTAATTTATGCGACTAACTTCTAAATCCGCGCCTGATAAAAGACGTATTAGGAGCAATATATAGTGTGTATCAAAAAAACCGCTACCGGAAGCAACTGTGAATTAGCATTTTTTTCAAAGAACCCATTGTAATAGTTTGAAGGCTTAGACACCTCTGAGCAACGAATGCGTAAAAAATAACTTGGATTGCATTCGTATTGAAAACTACTTTCTCTCTTCTTGATTAACGCAGCGCTTGGACCATCTTAATTTCCCAGGTGTATAATGTTTTTTTAAAATTACAATAGGTCTCTTTAAGAATGCTAATTCATTTTCTAAGGGTAGCGGTTTTTTTATACACACTGTACAATAGTCTCAATGCTCTTAAAACAATATACTATTAATGTTACTTATACAACTAATTGACGTAAATACCTTAGTTTGCAAACGCTATTGTTTACAGCTCGACCACAGGAATTTTGCTATTGAAAATTAACTCTGACTACCTCATGCAAAGGTATTTACGTCACAGGCCTATTGTCGCATAAAGTTCATCATGTTTGATTGAGGTTTTGGAATAAAAGGATTTTTAATCCTTTGCCAGCGAAAATATCAAATAATATTATACCCCACGTGACCAGTCAATTTAACCTCGAATTACCCGCTGATGACGTAATGAGCGGGTGATTCGAGTTCGAATACCCCGCTCGTACCCAGTACTCGCGCGTAAACAAGACGAGCCTGTTTATAATGGAGTAAAAATAAGACGTTTCTAGACGTTTCAAGACAGCATTCAAAATTGTTTCGGTATAATATCGCCCTCGCGATATATCATCCCTCGGGGTAATATTTCGTCGAATTCCCCTCGCTCCGGGTCTATAAAATAATGATAAATATATCATTAAGGTCCGTTTACACAGGTGATTTTTGCTGTGTTTTTCTCTTTTTAACACATGCGATCGAATGGATTGTCTTACGAATGTATTGAACATTTGTGAAGATCTATGACGTTCAATATCAGGGTCAGAAAAATCTGAGAAAAATCGTCTGTGTAAACGTGCCTTTAATTCGATTAACTTTTTTTTCACGTTTATTTCCATGTCAGATTAGTAGTGTTTGGGATCTAGTGGTTAGTACGACTGGTGTGTACAAACAGCGGCGTGCCCCATGGATTCAAGCTTATTCTACTAACAGTTTAAAATTCGAAAAATATCTCATAACTAGAAATACGTATACGCAACAACCCCTCGCCCAATTGCTGTTTGAAACTTACAGTACAGTACTTCTTTTAGTTCTAAATTACTTGAATTAGATAATAGCCACTTCATTTGCAAAACTACAGTAAATAAATTTTCAGTGGACAATATCTCTCAGAGCTTTGTATTGTCTGAATTTAATTGTTTCATATGACATCAAAATAAATGAGGGTTGTCCAATACTGTTGAAAATAGATTCCAATCGTACGATTCGTGAAATTCGTGGGTATGCGTTAGGAGGTGAACATTTTGGGATATGTAGTGGTTAAAGTGTATCTCAGAGGATAATAGTAAGTGAAGAAAAAATTGTCGAGGCGGTAGTCGGAAAGTCCGTCCAATCGTCCGATTTGTCCGATCGTGACGGATATTTCAACGAAAATGATTGTGTAAATATTTTGAAAGTTGATTATAAATATTGCGCGGCGTATCGCATGAATTGTTAAATTATTGTTAGCCTTCACTTTGTGGTATTTCGCGGAGTTTTTCATCCAAAACATCTGTCGCTTTCCACACACGGATAAGGCAATCGCTGAAAATAAGAATAGTTCATTATTTGTAAAAACTAAGAGTAATCAAAGACCGTAATATATCATTAAGCTAGTTTCCAGGTCTGTACACCAGGGACTCCAACTGTGACGCCTGGTGTGTTTCTCTCTGTTTCCAACATATCCTCCTACCTACAATTACCAATAATTTACCAATAATTGGTAATTGTAGCCTAACTCCCCACCTAACGAGTTTTCTAACCCTACCCCCGCCTAGCCGTTTTCTAACACTAACCCCCCGCCTAACAACCTTTAAGACACAATCCTACCTATCCCCCACCATCGTCTCCCATAATTGGTGTCCTTAATAAGTAGATTAGCAAGAGAGACTAACCCCCCGCCTAACAAGTTTTCTAACTCTAACCCCCGCCTAGCCAGTTTTCTAACCCTAATCCCCCGCCTAACGACCTTTAAGACACAATCCTACGTACCCCCCACCCTCTCCCATTAATGTATTTCCTTAATAAGTAATTGTAGGGTTAGAATCCAACCCCAACACAACGCCAATCCTAACCCCCCACCTTAAGTGTCTTAAATCAGCATATCCTCTCATCTAGGATTCAGGATTATCCTGAAATGTCATCTGGACCAGTATTCAGCAAAAACACAACCGGGGAGTTAGGTTACAATGAAGTTGAACCCGGGGGTTAGGGTTAGGAAGACACTTAAGGCGGGGAGGGGGTTAGGATTAGGATTGATGTTGTGTTAGGGTTGGGTTCTAGAACTACACAATTACCTATTATTGGTAATTCAAGGCCATTGCACAAGCAACATGGGATTACCAATAATCAGTAAGTAAATTTATTTTGGTACTTTGGTACTTCGTGATGCACTGGATATTATGGTGCTATCGGTTTTTCATTCACGGTAAGCTATTTTGATAGAAAAATTTCTGGAGTCTGGGGCCGAAAGCAGCAGTCTAATGACGTCACACGTTAGAGTCGTCGATAATATCACTATGTTTTTTGTGGTGCTTGAATGCTTAGCTGTGGAAATATTACTGATGTTTGAGTTAGAGTCAACTTCCTCCTCTGAAAGCGAGATCAATAATGATTTTTTCATCTCTAGAATCTATGCCGACTCTAACTGTGACGTCAAAGAGGTGATTTGACCGCGCGATGAGGTGGAAAAAATTGGTGTAATTTTTCCACTTTTACATAAAAAATAAAGCACTTTCTTTTGTAGTGATTGAAAAATCGATACCACTATAATATTCAGCGCATCAAGAAGTAACAAAAGTTGTAAACGCTAATTATTATAATTCGTGAACACTTTAACATTTTTAAACATAACATTTCAGGGTCTTTGATATTAAAATGATTAATTTTTTTGACTACAGTTCCCCTTTAAATTAACCCTGGTTGAATGATGTGGAAGAGGGGGGGGGGGGGGGGGGGGCTTACGTTATACATGGACACACGAACACACACACGAACACACACACAAACGCAAACATAATTAGTCTAGAGTGATCTATGAAACGCTAAACAAACGGTAAAGTACATTGCTATGGATGTGATCTAGCTTATTCTACCTTGAAGCAGTGAATACGAATGAAGAGTTAGTGGCAATTGCATTGATAGGATGTCGATGAGCCTTGATTTCACCTTTGGAGAAGAAAAACGACACTTGCCCATGAATGAATAGTAACATGTTATAAGTATACGGTAAACAGCTGCTAATAAGAACATTTCACCTAGAAGAACTTCAGGCTGACATTTTGGGCCTCATGTATTTCACGATATTTAAATCCTCTCTAATATTAATTATTATTCTTAAAGCCCTCTGTATATAATTATAAATTCAATGTAAAGCCCTCGGTATGCAAGTTATGCATCGCTTCGATACTTTGGGAATGCGCTCGAGAGGCCTTGCTCCACGTTATGGTTAGATACGATGTCTGCCTGTTGATGTTGAGTGAAAGCGGCGAATTTAATATGTATATGGAGAAATCACTGACTGTCCGTGTCTCAATAGCTCAAAGGTTAGAGCGCCGAAACGTTGATTCGGAGACCAGGGTTCGATTCCCGGTTGGGGCAGTCACTTTTTCCATATATGTATTTGACAATATTAAATCCTCTCTAATATTAATCAAATAAGAACCCTTTTAAGATTGTGATCAGGAGTACATCGGTCAGACTAAACGTCAGTTTCGTACGCGTTTAAAAGAACACCAAAAGGCTGTTTTCTTTTCAAAAAAGGAAAATTCTGCTTTGTCGGAGCATGGATAGTAGAAATACTGGATGGGAAACTAAGATCACGTGTGACGTTTCCAGCGTGCTGATTGGTTAAGGCACCAGTTGATCGCGTGAAAACCTAGTTGAAAATCGTGACGTCACAAAATCTCCATAAATCGCAACTTTTAGCAAGTAATACAGCTAAAAATAAGTCAAACTACCAAAAAATATAACAATGCCACTTTACGATGGAATATCCGACTACCATCACTCATTTTAGGGGAAGAGTTCCAACTTTAGACGGTGAAAAGGCGTCGCAAATTTCAACTCAAACAACGGTAGTTTTTGCGACCTCAGTTTCTTCACAACAAAAAGAAAACAGCTGAAACAAAGACGAACAACATTTACCTCGAACACCTAGTCGTGGCTTTGGAAGGTTTGTGAGACGATGAAACTTTTTGGAATCTCAATATAGCTGTAAAATATGGAGAAGTCAAAGAGAACTCAGCAAAATCTGCATACTCGTGACATCTTCGTGATATCACGATTTTCAAGTAGGTTTTCACGCTGACGTCAGCTAGTTTCCTATCCAGTCTTTTTATTATCCATGGTCGGAGCACGCGTGCCAACCATGAGATTGCGTGCGAAAATTCCAAAATGATTACCACTAATCGAGGTACCATCAGAGACGTTGTCTGGAGGCTTGGCATATCAATATAACGCCCACACCCCATTGAATCGCGATGACGGTGGTTTATTACCAGAAGGTTATTTGCATCTTGTTAATAGATAACGTCCTCATTGGTTCTATAAGGGTATAAATAGGGATCCTAAACTTACAACGATCACCCCTGAAGAAGACACTAGATTGGAGTGTTGAAACGTTGGGTCATGGACAGTAACTTTTAAAGTTACGTTCAAAACACTTTTCAAGCAACATGTCAGGTTTAAAGGGACACTCCACCCCAAAACAAGTGTTAGTGAAATTTAATTTACGCCTTACATGAGAATGGGTATTAGTTTACTTCTAATCTTTTTATGACACATCGATTACTGAAATTATTGATAAAGGGAAATCTAGTAGTTTACAAACTCGGATAAATGATATTAGCTCTTGGGCTGAAACAAATAGAATGATTTTCAACACAGATAAATGTAAAGAACTTAGAATCTCTTTCAATAAGGGTAATCCGATTAGTTATGATATTTCGCTAAATGGAAACATTTTGGATCTTGTCCCTGAGCACAAAATTATTGGCCTGATTGTTAGGCAAGATTTAAAATGGAACTCACATGTTAATCATATGGTATCCAAGGCCTCAAAACGTATTTTTCTACTCAAGCAATTAAAACGAGCACAAATTTCCACTAAGGATTTATTGTTACATTTTATACGCTTATATTCGGGGGCTTATATTCGGAGGTTTACGCTATGTAATACCATACGTGACTTACCCACATTAGCAAGCTTTAAAAAACAAATTTCTACTAGGATCTTTTCATACTTGATCTTTGTATATTCTTAAATTATACTTTAATTTTTCTTATCTCTATGTATAATTTTATTAAGTTCTTATCTGTTAGTGTATTTATTTCGTTAGTATTATGTTAGGACCCTTCTGTAAGCCATGCCCTTGGGTGAAGTTGGTATCCTCATTAAAGATTATTTTCACCAAAAATGGCGGTCTTCAATTTACCAAAAACACGAGAAACAAAGCCAATATCTCTACAACTAAAACGATTAGAAGAAAACTAATAAAACAATCAGATTATTATCACCTGCACTCATCTCAAGAATAGGACTGTCGTTAGGGTTAGAGTTTTGAAGTTTTGAAGTTTTCTTATTTCTCTTTTCATATTATATCATTAGACCGCCCCACACTATCTCGGTAGTACACCAACATTTTACAGTATTCAATTTCTAAAATGTAGGTTCTTATTAGCAGATGTTCACTGTATATCAAGACCGTCCATCTGCCCGTCCATCTGTTCACCCGGACCGTCAAGACTTCCGGACCGTCCGTCTGTCCAACCCGTAATCTCGTAATCTTTCAGACCACCCGTCAATATATCAACCCATCATCCATCCGTCGATAAAATTCATCTGTCCTTTCAATGTATACATAACAAAATAGCAAACACAGTAACATCATTGATTTTACTCACCCACTTGGTAACAGGTTTCTGGTTCCCAGAGTTTCAACACACCAGCGCGGCAGCCGCTGAGCAACACATTATGAGAGCGAAGGAAGTCGAGCGAGCAAACCCAGTCCTTGTGTGCTGAAATTAAGTTATAAATAAAAAAACACACAAACACGTTTAATGAGATTGAAGACACTAGACATGTTAATGAAGCACTCGTCTTTCAATAACGAACTTTATGTAATAGATATGAGAGACTGAGCTGCATTATGGGATTTACAAGGCAAGCCGTTGTAAATCCCATGATGCAGCTCGACAGCGAATATCGTACCTTAACGTTCCAAAGTAACGACCCCCCGAAAGTAACTACCCGCGGAAAGTAACGACCCCCGAAAGTAACTACCCGCGGAAAGTAACTACCCCCCGAAAGTAACTACCCGCGGAAAGTAACGACCCGCCGAAAGTAATGATAAAATGCAGAGAAGTGAAGGGGAACTGTGGTAAAGCGATAAATTAGTTTGAAATAAAAGGCATTTAGAAATGTTAATAGTTTTACGGTATCTGCTCTTGTACTCGAGAAATGACGTTTTCATTCTCATGTTTTATGCTTCTGAATGCTGCCATTTTAGAGTTTAGCTTGACGGCTCAACGTCATTGAGTACTTGTCTTTTGTTCCTTGCACTCAATAAGCTCCCCGCTGGACATTGAGTATGACACAAAATGGCAGCATCCAGAAGCATAAAATACGAGAATGAAAACGTTATTTCTAGCCTGCGTGGTGGCGTTAGGGGGAGGGGGGACGCTTGCACGAAAGACCCATGTTTTTGGTTTCCGCCCGCATGAAGAACCGTCTAAAACAACCAATCAGCGACTAGGGGGCTTTCCTCAATGATTAAAACATTTCACTTCGGACCGAATCGTGAAATATCCATGTCTGAAACTCCGTAAAAAGCAGTAATTAAGTAATTAATTACTTGTTGCAGTAATTAAGCACAGAAATTGTTATGACAAATAATTTCTAAAATAAATTATCTACACAACCACGGCACAGTATACTATATATGTTTTAAGTATCGATATCGAAAACGTATCGAAAAAAAGAATGTATCGATGAAAAAGAAGTTCAAATACTCTAAAAGGTTGGTGTAATGCCAAAATAGTGTGTGGAGGAGGTCTAATGTTTGAGGCGAAGGCAGTTTTTTTTTAAGGAATTATGACTACTGGGGCAAAGTATGTAATTTATTGAATTTAGTGTACAGTACTGTACACTGAGACCATTCTTTTTGACTTTTGATTTAAACACGATAAACCAAAGGTAAATCACAGGCAAAAATACACAGACAACAGTTATGGGAACGACTCTTATCTAGGCCACTTTGTTGTCACTTTCCGGCTTCCATGCACCAGCTGACCAGCGGGAGAGGGTCTGTGGACGAGAATGTGTCTTTCCAGAAGACAGGGATTTGATGACTTCCAGGGATTATTATGGAGCAGGCACGCAGCTGAACAACACATCTCTATTAACACATCCAAGCATTACTGATATATATATATATATATAGTGACTGCCGCATAGGCAGTACACCATATCAATCGAACTAGTACATCATTGTAACCTTCGCTGTCAGACCGGTAGCTCAATTGTTAGAGCGTCTCACTGGCAACCAGAAGGTTACAGGTTCGATTTCTGTCTGGGACTCAGAAACCATTTCTGAGGATATGAGCTTGACGATCGTCCATGTATCGTTAAATGACAAGGATAAAGTTACCAAATACTGAGATATTATTAGAGGCGCGTCGCGCAAAAAAATGTGATATTAAAACAAGATGGACCACGAACATAAGTTTAAAAACACGCTCGAAGGACGTAGATATTCATGTTATTCATTTCCTTTTCTATTGAACGGAACTGTTAAGTAGTAAAAAAAAGAAATTACTTTTAAATAAAAGGCCTTTCAGTATGTTTAGAAATGTTAATTGTTTTACGGTATCCGCTCTTGTACTCGAAAAATAATGTTTTCATTCTCGTAGTGTATTCTTCTGGACGCCGCTATTTTAGAGTTTGCTCGACGGCTCAAACTCAATGTACAGCGGGTGTTTTCTTTTCAATTTTGACGTCATTGAATGCTTGTGTTTTGTTCCTAGGATCAATGACGTCAAAATTGAAACGAAATTCCCGCTGTACATCGAGTCTGAGCCGTCGAGCAAACTCTAAAATGGCGGCGTCCAGAAGCATACAGAACGAGAATAAAAACGTTATTTCTCGAGTACAAGAGCAGATACCGTAAAACTATTAACATTTCTAAACATGTTTAAAGGTCTTTTATTTAAAAGTAATTTTTTGGGGGTACAGTTCCCCTTTAACTTTATGTAGTAAAGTTATTAAAAGATAACTTATTAAAATAGAAGTACAGTTATTTATTTTTTTGGGTACAGTTCCCCTTTAACTTTATGTAGTAAAGTTATTAAAGGAGAAGTTAATAAAGGAGAAGTTATTAAAGGAGAAGTACAGTTATTTATTTTCCGGTCCGTATCCTACTAAATCCTGCTTTCTGATTGGCTAACGAGCGGTCCATATGAGCCCATACAGACCGCTCGACATAATTTCAGTTTTAAATGCGTTTTATAAGCCGTGAAATATTCTAAAACATTTGAAAATGAACTCAAAAGAGATTGAAAGTGAGTTTTTTTAAGTGAGTTTTTTTATCCGAAAAGAAACTTAACTCTCAATTTCCTTTGACGAAGGTAAAGGACAGACCATTTTTGTCCACTGACTAGAAAAACTGACGAAGACAAAAAAAAACAAGCCAGGATATTAAGGAAAAAATAAATAAATTATTTACCGTTTTGGTCGGTCCGTATTGAGAAATATTTCCCTTGGTCTCAAAAACGGCCTACGGCCTGGGAAATATTTCTCCATACGGACCTCCCAGCTGGTAAATAACATATATATATATATATATATATATATATATATATATATATATATATATATATATATATATATATATATATATATATATATATATATATATAATATATATATATATATATATATATATATATATATATATATATATATATATATATATATATATATATATATATATATATATATATATATATATATATATATATATATATATATATATATATATATATATATATAAGTAGAGTGCTGCGTAGACAGTGTTTTGAATATATAGCAAAGTGAAAAGGTGGTAAACTGCCAAGAATTTAGTGACGAGATACTGACGTTTCGAGCGGAGCCCTTCATCCAGAGTAAGACGAGATGAAATGAAATAAATAGGGCTTATATATATATGCCAAAAGGGTGTCACAAGTAGAAAGTAGCCAATCAAATGCACGGGAGATAAACAAACTAATAATTAATGAGATGGGAAATGTTAGATCATTTGCTATTTTTAACAGTCGATCAGCAAGCAGACTGAGGGGGCGGGAGAAATGACAGGTCCAATAATCAAGGGGATTAGGCGATAATATTAGCATAAGAAACAAAAACTTGAAAAGGAATGAAAGTGCATACGCGAATAATAAAAAAATTAATAATAATAAAGGTTCCAAGCAAACTAAAATAACCAAAAACTTGTAGGAAATTAAATAAAAGAAAAACGTTCGTTAAGACCAAGAGGATGTGTGGTGCCAAGTTTAAAAATGAGACGCTTCTCTTGCCGCTTGCGGTTATCGTTGCCACCGGAGATGGGAAGGATGGCACAGACTTTCATGTCTGAAACCAAATGGTTGGAGCTGTTGAAATGGCGGGCTACAGGTTTGTCACCATCATTGATCCTCACGGAACGAAGATGTTCAGCAAACCTGTCTGAAAGACGTCGCCCAGTTTCACCGATGTAGATTTTAGGGCATTTATCGCATGAAATGCAATAAATTATGTTGGTGGACGTGCATGAAAAAGCATGACGGATTGTGTGGTCGAATTTGGGGGCAGTAATAACTGTAGTGGGATTGAGAAATGCGCATGTGTTACAGCGGGAACGGCCGCAAGAAAAATGTTCCCGCTGGTGCCGAGGTATTTTTGTTTAAGGGCACTATGTACTAAGGAGTCACGAATGTTTTTATTACGGCGAAAAGATACCAAAGGGTTGTCGGTGAAAATGGCTGACGTCTCAGGGTCATTTTGTAAAATGTGAAAATTCCGATTAATAATATTTTTAACTTTAAAATTGAAAGGATGAAATGTTAGAACTAAAGGAATTTTATTGTTTGAAACTCGTTCCAAAGATGGTTCAAGGGCGTCTAAACGGGGGACGAGAAAAGCTTTCTGAACGGCGAGGTCTAAAAGGTTGGTAGGGTAACCACGTTGGACAAAAAAAGATCTCATTTCCATTGATTTGACTTGAAAATCTTGGTCGTCGCTACATAAGCGGCGAAGACGCAAGAATTGAGAGTAAGGGATGGATTGCTTAGTGTGGTTGGGATGAGAGGATGAAAATAGAAGATAACTATGGGAGTCAGTAGGCTTGTACGAGACCGACGTTTTCAGCGAATCACCATTAATCGAAATTAAAATATCAAGGAACGACACAGAGGTCTCGCTGATTTCCCACGTGAACTTCAGAGCAGGATGAAAATCATCAACAAAGTTGATGAACTGCTCTAAAAGGACACGTGAACACGACGCTGTTCCTAAACAGTCATCGATAAATCTTCCGAAAAAATCAGGCAAGGGACTCGTGTATTGTTCAAAGATCTGTTTTTCAACATAACCAACAAATAAATTAGCATAGCTTGGACCCATTTTGGTGCCCATCGCAACACCACTTATTTGTTGATAATGTTCACCATCAAACGAAAAATTGTTAAGGGTAAGCACTAGTTCTGCTAAGCGGAGTAACGTGGTTGTGGAGGGTTCTAAATTAGTGCGCTGATCAAAGAAAAACTTCAGAGCTTCAAGGCCATCACAATGGGGAATGACGGTGTATAAGGACTTGACGTCCATCGTGAAAATAAATTTATCGGAATTACTGAAACGTAACTGGTCGAAAATTTGCAAGGCATGTTTAGTATCTTTGATATAAGAAGGCAACTTCTTAACCAAAGGATACATAACGTTGTCTAGAAAACTGGAAACGAGCTCGGTGGGGCAACTACAAGCGGAAACAATCGGCCTGCCAGGATTGTTAGGTTTATGGATTTTAGGTAGGAAATATATGACAGGCGTTCTGGGGGTTGTTAATATAAGGTTAGATGCAGAGGCAGGCAATTCACCGGCTTGGATGAAATTCTTGATGGTAGTTTTGACGGATTTTTGGTGAGATTGAGTGGGATCGGAATTCAACTTAGTATAAAAGATGGTGTCGCTGAGTTGACGAAGAGCCTCTTGTCGATACAAGTCCGCTCTCCAGACAACTACAGCGCCACCTTTGTCCGCAGGTTTTATGACAACGTCATTTCGGCATCGTAATGAATTCAAAGCTAGAAGCTCTTCTTTGTTAAGGTTATGAACTTGTTTTCTGCGCGGAGGTTGCAATTTATCAATGTCATGGCGGCATTGTCTTACGAAAAGATCAAGGGAAGAAAAATCACCTTCGGATGGAGACCAAGACGACTTCTTGGGGTTGAGTTCTTCGAAAATATCCTTATTGCTATTGAAAGTGGGCTTATCATGAAAAAAGGCTTTGAGGCGCATGCGGCGGAAGAAAGATTCGGTATCCTCTTTAACTGAAAATAGATCGATGGGCCCGGAGTTGGGAACAAACTTGAGACCTTTCGCAAGAACAGATCTCTCGGGGTCAGATAATGGCAAATCAGAGGGAATAGTGAAAACTAGACGAGTGACTTCGTTAGAGGAACTAGTGCTTTGGGAGCGATTCGGGGAAGGACCCAGTAATTTGGCCAATTTGGACGCCTTAACGTCTTTAAGAAAAACATAGAGTCTGGAATTTTAGCATGCGAATTTGTTGAACGATAGCGGTAAACAAAATAGGTGGGCAGACCTGGGAGAGAGAGGACTTACATCCCGAGATGTAGTCATCAGTATGTTGTAAATTACTGGACATAGATTTAATAGTGATACGCATCAAACGACGGGAATGACTCGAACAAGCCGCTGATATGTGATGGGAATAACGACGATCGATAGCGGGGAGATTAAAAGACAATAAATCAAAAGAGGATCTAAAACCGTAGGGAATGACCCCCCGATATAAACAACGACTAATAAAAGTAATGTGACTGGAAAAACGGGTTTTAGATAAAATAAGGTCAAACAAACGTAGAGCATGATTACTGATCGACGGTAAAAAAGGAAGCAAATAACTTACCATTTCGTGACGGAGACTTTGACGAAACTTCTTAAGGTTAGGCATGTCGCAGCGGTATATAGAATATCCGAGAGTAGTAAAAAAGTAGAGTGCTGCGTAGACAGTGTTTTGAATATATAGCAAAGTGAAAAGGTGGTAAACTGCCAAGAATTTAGTGACGAGATACTGACGTTTCGAGCGGAGCCCTTCATCAGAGTAAGACGAGATGAAATGAAATAAATAGGGCTTATATATATATGCCAAAAGGGTGTCACAAGTAGAAAGTAGCCAATCAAATGCACGGGAGATAAACAAACTAATAATTAATGAGATGGGAAATGTTAGATCATTTGCTATTTTTAACAGTCGATCAGCAAGCAGACTGAGGGGGCGGGAGAAATGACAGGTCCAATAATCAAGGGGATTAGGCGATAATATTAGCATAAGAAACAAAAACTTGAAAAGGAATGAAAGTGCATACGCGAATAATAAAAAATTAATAATAATAAAGGTTCCAAGCAAACTAAAATAACCAAAAACTTGTAGGAAATTAAATAAAAGAAAAACGTTCGTTAAGACCAAGAGGATGTGTGGTGCCAAGTTTAAAAATGAGACGCTTCTCTTGCCGCTTGCGGTTATCGTTGCCACCGGAGATGGGAAGGATGGCACAGACTTTCATGTCTGAAACCAAATGGTTGGAGCTGTTGAAATGGCGGGCTACAGGTTTGTCACCATCATTGATCCTCACGGAACGAAGATGTTCAGCAAACCTGTCTGAAAGACGTCGCCCAGTTTCACCGATGTAGATTTTAGGGCATTTATCGCATGAAATGCAATAAATTATGTTGGTGGACGTGCATGAAAAAGCATGACGGATTGTGTGGTCGAATTTGGGGGCAGTAATAACTGTAGTGGGATTGAGAAATGCGCATGTGTTACAGCGGGAACGGCCGCAAGAAAATGTTCCCGCTGGTGCCGAGGTATTTTGTTTAAGGGCACTATGTACTAAGGAGTCACGAATGTTTTTATTACGGCGAAAAGATACCAAAGGGTTGTCGGTGAAAATGGCTGACGTCTCAGGGTCATTTTGTAAAATGTGAAAATTCCGATTAATAATATTTTTAACTTTAAAATTGAAAGGATGAAATGTTAGAACTAAAGGAATTTTATTGTTTGAAACTCGTTCCAAAGATGGTTCAAGGGCGTCTAAACGGGGGACGAGAAAAGCTTTCTGAACGGCGAGGTCTAAAAGGTTGGTAGGGTAACCACGTTGGACAAAAAAAGATCTCATTTCCATTGATTTGACTTGAAAATCTTGGTCGTCGCTACATAAGCGGCGAAGACGCAAGAATTGAGAGTAAGGGATGGATTGCTTAGTGTGGTTGGGATGAGAGGATGAAAATAGAAGATAACTATGGGAGTCAGTAGGCTTGTACGAGACCGACGTTTTCAGCGAATCACCATTAATCGAAATTAAAATATCAAGGAACGACACAGAGGTCTCGCTGATTTCCCAGCGAGACCTCTGTGTCGTTCCACTCAAAGCCTTTTTTCATGATAAGCCCACTTTCAATAGCAATAAGGATATTTTCGAAGAACTCAACCCCAAGAAGTCGTCTTGGTCTCCATCCGAAGGTGATTTTTCTTCCCTTGATCTTTTCGTAAGACAATGCCGCCATGACATTGATAAATTGCAACCTCCGCGCAGAAAACAAGTTCATAACCTTAACAAAGAAGAGCTTCTAGCTTTGAATTCATTACGATGCCGAAATGACGTTGTCATAAAACCTGCGGACAAAGGTGGCGCTGTAGTTGTCTGGAGAGCGGACTTGTATCGACAAGAGGCTCTTCGTCAACTCAGCGACACCATCTTTTATACTAAGTTGAATTCCGATCCCACTCAATCTCACCAAAAATCCGTCAAAACTACCATCAAGAATTTCATCCAAGCCGGTGAATTGCCTGCCTCTGCATCTAACCTTATATTAACAACCCCCAGAACGCCTGTCATATATTTCCTACCTAAAATCCATAAACCTAACAATCCTGGCAGGCCGATTGTTTCCGCTTGTAGTTGCCCCACCGAGCTCGTTTCCAGTTTTCTAGACAACGTTATGTATCCTTTGGTTAAGAAGTTGCCTTCTTATATCAAAGATACTAAACATGCCTTGCAAATTTTCGACCAGTTACGTTTCAGTAATTCCGATAAATTTATTTTCACGATGGACGTCAAGTCCTTATACACCGTCATTCCCCATTGTGATGGCCTTGAAGCTCTGAAGTTTTTTCTTTGATCAGCGCACTAATTTAGAACCCTCCACAACCACGTTACTCCGCTTAGCAGAACTAGTGCTTACCCTTAACAATTTTTCGTTTGATGGTGAACATTATCAACAAATAAGTGGTGTTGCGATGGGCACCAAAATGGGTCCAAGCTATGCTAATTTATTTGTTGGTTATGTTGAAAAACAGATCTTTGAACAATACACGAGTCCCTTGCCTGATTTTTTCGGAAGATTTATCGATGACTGTTTAGGAACAGCGTCGTGTTCACGTGTCCTTTTAGAGCAGTTCATCAACTTTGTTGATGATTTTCATCCTGCTCTGAAGTTCACGTGGGAAATCAGCGAGACCTCTGTGTCGTTCCTTGATATTTTAATTTCGATTAATGGTGATTCGCTGAAAACGTCGGTCTCGTACAAGCCTACTGACTCCCATAGTTATCTTCTATTTTCATCCTCTCATCCCAACCACACTAAGCAATCCATCCCTTACTCTCAATTCTTGCGTCTTCGCCGCTTATGTAGCGACGACCAAGATTTTCAAGTCAAATCAATGGAAATGAGATCTTTTTTTGTCCAACGTGGTTACCCTACCAACCTTTTAGACCTCGCCGTTCAGAAAGCTTTTCTCGTCCCCCGTTTAGACGCCCTTGAACCATCTTTGGAACGAGTTTCAAACAATAAAATTCCTTTAGTTCTAACATTTCATCCTTTCAATTTTAAAGTTAAAAATATTATTAATCGGAATTTTCACATTTTACAAAATGACCCTGAGACGTCAGCCATTTTCACCGACAACCCTTTGGTATCTTTTCGCCGTAATAAAAACATTCGTGACTCCTTAGTACATAGTGCCCTTAAACAAAATACCTCGGCACCAGCGGGAACATTTTCTTGCGGCCGTTCCCGCTGTAACACATGCGCATTTCTCAATCCCACTACAGTTATTACTGCCCCCAAATTCGACCACACAATCCGTCATGCTTTTTCATGCACGTCCACCAACATAATTTATTGCATTTCATGCGATAAATGCCCTAAAATCTACATCGGTGAAACTGGGCGACGTCTTTCAGACAGGTTTGCTGAACATCTTCGTTCCGTGAGGATCAATGATGGTGACAAACCTGTAGCCCGCCATTTCAACAGCTCCAACCATTTGGTTTCAGACATGAAAGTCTGTGCCATCCTTCCCATCTCCGGTGGCAACGATAACCGCAAGCGGCAAGAGAAGCGTCTCATTTTTAAACTTGGCACCACACATCCTCTTGGTCTTAACGAACGTTTTTCTTTTATTTAATTTCCTACAAGTTTTTGGTTATTTTAGTTTGCTTGGAACCTTTATTATTATTAATTTTTTATTATTCGCGTATGCACTTTCATTCCTTTTCAAGTTTTTGTTTCTTATGCTAATATTATCGCCTAATCCCCTTGATTATTGGACCTGTCATTTCTCCCGCCCCCTCAGTCTGCTTGCTGATCGACTGTTAAAAATAGCAAATGATCTAACATTTCCCATCTCATTAATTATTAGTTTGTTTATCTCCCGTGCATTTGATTGGCTACTTTCTACTTGTGACACCCTTTTGGCATATATATATAAGCCCTATTTATTTCATTTCATCTCGTCTTACTCTGATGAAGGGCTCCGCTCGAAACGTCAGTATCTCGTCACTAAATTCTTGGCAGTTTACCACCTTTTCACTTTGCTATATATTCAAAACACTGTCTACGCAGCACTCTACTTTTTTACTACTCTCGGATATTCTATATACCGCTGCGACATGCCTAACCTTAAGAAGTTTCGTCAAAGTCTCCGTCACGAAATGGTAAGTTATTTGCTTCCTTTTTTACCGTCGATCAGTAATCATGCTCTACGTTTGTTTGACCTTATTTTATCTAAAACCCGTTTTTCCAGTCACATTACTTTTATTAGTCGTTGTTTATATCGGGGGGTCATTCCCTACGGTTTTAGATCCTCTTTTGATTTATTGTCTTTTAATCTCCCCGCTATCGATCGTCGTTATTCCCATCACATATCAGCGGCTTGTTCGAGTCATTCCCGTCGTTTGATGCGTATCACTATTAAATCTATGTCCAGTAATTTACAACATACTGATGACTACATCTCGGGATGTAAGTCCTCTCTCTCCCAGGTCTGCCCACCTATTTTGTTTACCGCTATCGTTCAACAAATTCGCATGCTAAATTCCAGACTCTATGTTTTTCTTAAAGACGTTAAGGCGTCCAAATTGGCCAAATTACTGGGTCCTTCCCCGAATCGCTCCCAAAGCACTAGTTCCTCTAACGAAGTCACTCGTCTAGTTTTCACTATTCCCTCTGATTTGCCATTATCTGACCCCGAGAGATCTGTTCTTGCGAAAGGTCTCAAGTTTGTTCCCAACTCCGGGCCCATCGATCTATTTTCAGTTAAAGAGGATACCGAATCTTTCTTCCGCCGCATGCGCCTCAAAGCCTTTTTTCATGATAAGCCCACTTTCAATAGCAATAAGGATATTTTCGAAGAACTCAACCCCAAGAAGTCGTCTTGGTCTCCATCCGAAGGTGATTTTTCTTCCCTTGATCTTTTCGTAAGACAATGCCGCCATGACATTGATAAATTGCAACCTCCGCGCAGAAAACAAGTTCATAACCTTAACAAAGAAGAGCTTCTAGCTTTGAATTCATTACGATGCCGAAATGACGTTGTCATAAAACCTGCGGACAAAGGTGGCGCTGTAGTTGTCTGGAGAGCGGACTTGTATCGACAAGAGGCTCTTCGTCAACTCAGCGACACCATCTTTTATACTAAGTTGAATTCCGATCCCACTCAATCTCACCAAAAATCCGTCAAAACTACCATCAAGAATTTCATCCAAGCCGGTGAATTGCCTGCCTCTGCATCTAACCTTATATTAACAACCCCCAGAACGCCTGTCATATATTTCCTACCTAAAATCCATAAACCTAACAATCCTGGCAGGCCGATTGTTTCCGCTTGTAGTTGCCCCACCGAGCTCGTTTCCAGTTTTCTAGACAACGTTATGTATCCTTTGGTTAAGAAGTTGCCTTCTTATATCAAAGATACTAAACATGCCTTGCAAATTTTCGACCAGTTACGTTTCAGTAATTCCGATAAATTTATTTTCACGATGGACGTCAAGTCCTTATACACCGTCATTCCCCATTGTGATGGCCTTGAAGCTCTGAAGTTTTTCTTTGATCAGCGCACTAATTTAGAACCCTCCACAACCACGTTACTCCGCTTAGCAGAACTAGTGCTTACCCTTAACAATTTTTCGTTTGATGGTGAACATTATCAACAAATAAGTGGTGTTGCGATGGGCACCAAAATGGGTCCAAGCTATGCTAATTTATTTGTTGGTTATGTTGAAAAACAGATCTTTGAACAATACACGAGTCCCTTGCCTGATTTTTTCGGAAGATTTATCGATGACTGTTTAGGAACAGCGTCGTGTTCACGTGTCCTTTTAGAGCAGTTCATCAACTTTGTTGATGATTTTCATCCTGCTCTGAAGTTCACGTGGGAAATCAGCGAGACCTCTGTGTCGTTCCTTGATATTTTAATTTCGATTAATGGTGATTCGCTGAAAACGTCGGTCTCGTACAAGCCTACTGACTCCCATAGTTATCTTCTATTTTCATCCTCTCATCCCAACCACACTAAGCAATCCATCCCTTACTCTCAATTCTTGCGTCTTCGCCGCTTATGTAGCGACGACCAAGATTTTCAAGTCAAATCAATGGAAATGAGATCTTTTTTTGTCCAACGTGGTTACCCTACCAACCTTTTAGACCTCGCCGTTCAGAAAGCTTTTCTCGTCCCCCGTTTAGACGCCCTTGAACCATCTTTGGAACGAGTTTCAAACAATAAAATTCCTTTAGTTCTAACATTTCATCCTTTCAATTTTAAAGTTAAAAATATTATTAATCGGAATTTTCACATTTTACAAAATGACCCTGAGACGTCAGCCATTTTCACCGACAACCCTTTGGTATCTTTTCGCCGTAATAAAAACATTCGTGACTCCTTAGTACATAGTGCCCTTAAACAAAATACCTCGGCACCAGCGGGAACATTTTCTTGCGGCCGTTCCCGCTGTAACACATGCGCATTTCTCAATCCCACTACAGTTATTACTGCCCCCAAATTCGACCACACAATCCGTCATGCTTTTTCATGCACGTCCACCAACATAATTTATTGCATTTCATGCGATAAATGCCCTAAAATCTACATCGGTGAAACTGGGCGACGTCTTTCAGACAGGTTTGCTGAACATCTTCGTTCCGTGAGGATCAATGATGGTGACAAACCTGTAGCCCGCCATTTCAACAGCTCCAACCATTTGGTTTCAGACATGAAAGTCTGTGCCATCCTTCCCATCTCCGGTGGCAACGATAACCGCAAGCGGCAAGAGAAGCGTCTCATTTTTAAACTTGGCACCACACATCCTCTTGGTCTTAACGAACGTTTTTCTTTTATTTAATTTCCTACAAGTTTTTGGTTATTTTAGTTTGCTTGGAACCTTTATTATTATTAATTTTTTATTATTCGCGTATGCACTTTCATTCCTTTTCAAGTTTTTGTTTCTTATGCTAATATTATCGCCTAATCCCCTTGATTATTGGACCTGTCATTTCTCCCGCCCCCTCAGTCTGCTTGCTGATCGACTGTTAAAAATAGCAAATGATCTAACATTTCCCATCTCATTAATTATTAGTTTGTTTATCTCCCGTGCATTTGATTGGCTACTTTCTACTTGTGACACCCTTTTGGCATATATATATAAGCCCTATTTATTTCATTTCATCTCGTCTTACTCTGATGAAGGGCTCCGCTCGAAACGTCAGTATCTCGTCACTAAATTCTTGGCAGTTTACCACCTTTTCACTTTGCTATATATTCAAAACACTGTCTACGCAGCACTCTACTTTTTTACTACTCTCGGATATTCTATATACCGCTGCGACATGCCTAACCTTAAGAAGTTTCGTCAAAGTCTCCGTCACGAAATGGTAAGTTATTTGCTTCCTTTTTTACCGTCGATCAGTAATCATGCTCTACGTTTGTTTGACCTTATTTTATCTAAAACCCGTTTTTCCAGTCACATTACTTTTATTAGTCGTTGTTTATATCGGGGGGTCATTCCCTACGGTTTTAGATCCTCTTTTGATTTATTGTCTTTTAATCTCCCCGCTATCGATCGTCGTTATTCCCATCACATATCAGCGGCTTGTTCGAGTCATTCCCGTCGTTTGATGCGTATCACTATTAAATCTATGTCCAGTAATTTACAACATACTGATGACTACATCTCGGGATGTAAGTCCTCTCTCTCCCAGGTCTGCCCACCTATTTTGTTTACCGCTATCGTTCAACAAATTCGCATGCTAAATTCCAGACTCTATGTTTTTCTTAAAGACGTTAAGGCGTCCAAATTGGCCAAATTACTGGGTCCTTCCCCGAATCGCTCCCAAAGCACTAGTTCCTCTAACGAAGTCACTCGTCTAGTTTTCACTATTCCCTCTGATTTGCCATTATCTGACCCCGAGAGATCTGTTCTTGCGAAAGGTCTCAAGTTTGTTCCCAACTCCGGGCCCATCGATCTATTTTCAGTTAAAGAGGATACCGAATCTTTCTTCCGCCGCATGCGCCTCAAAGCCTTTTTTCATGATAAGCCCACTTTCAATAGCAATAAGGATATTTTCGAAGAACTCAACCCCAAGAAGTCGTCTTGGTCTCCATCCGAAGGTGATTTTTCTTCCCTTGATCTTTTCGTAAGACAATGCCGCCATGACATTGATAAATTGCAACCTCCGCGCAGAAAACAAGTTCATAACCTTAACAAAGAAGAGCTTCTAGCTTTGAATTCATTACGATGCCGAAATGACGTTGTCATAAAACCTGCGGACAAAGGTGGCGCTGTAGTTGTCTGGAGAGCGGACTTGTATCGACAAGAGGCTCTTCGTCAACTCAGCGACACCATCTTTTATACTAAGTTGAATTCCGATCCCACTCAATCTCACCAAAAATCCGTCAAAACTACCATCAAGAATTTCATCCAAGCCGGTGAATTGCCTGCCTCTGCATCTAACCTTATATTAACAACCCCCAGAACGCCTGTCATATATTTCCTACCTAAAATCCATAAACCTAACAATCCTGGCAGGCCGATTGTTTCCGCTTGTAGTTGCCCCACCGAGCTCGTTTCCAGTTTTCTAGACAACGTTATGTATCCTTTGGTTAAGAAGTTGCCTTCTTATATCAAAGATACTAAACATGCCTTGCAAATTTTCGACCAGTTACGTTTCAGTAATTCCGATAAATTTATTTTCACGATGGACGTCAAGTCCTTATACACCGTCATTCCCCATTGTGATGGCCTTGAAGCTCTGAAGTTTTTCTTTGATCAGCGCACTAATTTAGAACCCTCCACAACCACGTTACTACCGCTTAGCAGAACTAGTGCTTACCCTTAACAATTTTTCGTTTGATGGTGAACATTATCAACAAATAAGTGGTGTTGCGATGGGCACCAAAATGGGTCCAAGCTATGCTAATTTATTTGTTGGTTATGTTGAAAAACAGATCTTTGAACAATACACGAGTCCCTTGCCTGATTTTTTCGGAAGATTTATCGATGACTGTTTAGGAACAGCGTCGTGTTCACGTGTCCTTTTAGAGCAGTTCATCAACTTTGTTGATGATTTTCATCCTGCTCTGAAGTTCACGTGGGAAATCAGCGAGACCTCTGTGTCGTTCCTTGATATTTTAATTTCGATTAATGGTGATTCGCTGAAAACGTCGGTCTCGTACAAGCCTACTGACTCCCATAGTTATCTTCTATTTTCATCCTCTCATCCCAACCACACTAAGCAATCCATCCCTTACTCTCAATTCTTGCGTCTTCGCCGCTTATGTAGCGACGACCAAGATTTTCAAGTCAAATCAATGGAAATGAGATCTTTTTTTGTCCAACGTGGTTACCCTACCAACCTTTTAGACCTCGCCGTTCAGAAAGCTTTTCTCGTCCCCCGTTTAGACGCCCTTGAACCATCTTTGGAACGAGTTTCAAACAATAAAATTCCTTTAGTTCTAACATTTCATCCTTTCAATTTTAAAGTTAAAAATATTATTAATCGGAATTTTCACATTTTACAAAATGACCCTGAGACGTCAGCCATTTTCACCGACAACCCTTTGGTATCTTTTCGCCGTAATAAAAACATTCGTGACTCCTTAGTACATAGTGCCCTTAAACAAAATACCTCGGCACCAGCGGGAACATTTTCTTGCGGCCGTTCCCGCTGTAACACATGCGCATTTCTCAATCCCACTACAGTTATTACTGCCCCCAAATTCGACCACACAATCCGTCATGCTTTTTCATGCACGTCCACCAACATAATTTATTGCATTTCATGCGATAAATGCCCTAAAATCTACATCGGTGAAACTGGGCGACGTCTTTCAGACAGGTTTGCTGAACATCTTCGTTCCGTGAGGATCAATGATGGTGACAAACCTGTAGCCCGCCATTTCAACAGCTCCAACCATTTGGTTTCAGACATGAAAGTCTGTGCCATCCTTCCCATCTCCGGTGGCAACGATAACCGCAAGCGGCAAGAGAAGCGTCTCATTTTTAAACTTGGCACCACACATCCTCTTGGTCTTAACGAACGTTTTTCTTTTATTTAATTTCCTACAAGTTTTTGGTTATTTTAGTTTGCTTGGAACCTTTATTATTATTAATTTTTTATTATTCGCGTATGCACTTTCATTCCTTTTCAAGTTTTTGTTTCTTATGCTAATATTATCGCCTAATCCCCTTGATTATTGGACCTGTCATTTCTCCCGCCCCCTCAGTCTGCTTGCTGATCGACTGTTAAAAATAGCAAATGATCTAACATTTCCCATCTCATTAATTATTAGTTTGTTTATCTCCCGTGCATTTGATTGGCTACTTTCTACTTGTGACACCCTTTTGGCATATATATATAAGCCCTATTTATTTCATTTCATCTCGTCTTACTCTGATGAAGGGCTCCGCTCGAAACGTCAGTATCTCGTCACTAAATTCTTGGCAGTTTACCACCTTTTCACTTTGCTATATATATATATATATATATATATATATATATATATATATATATATATATATATATATATATATATATATATATATATATTAATCCGTAAAGGTGCATACTTTATAAGTACTATATATATGGGCTACTAGCATTGTCGGTGTTTATCGCATTGGTTTGCCTTTACAAATAGTCCGTTTTTGTCAGATTTTTTTGCTTATCAGGAAATTTATCTTTAACGTGGAATAAAACATTTCGTGTATACAAGTTTCACAAGAAATTTCCTGGCAGGAGCGCGGCCGGACATTTTCCAGCACTACTTGACAGTCGGAATTTTGCATGAATTTCAACACAGAATGCTCGACACGCTAAACGCTAAACAATCTCTTCGTTTCGCAACATAACTTTAACGACGTTACGTCGCGTTTAAGTGAAGTCCCGACGACATGGTTTCTGCACCAGTATTTAAATCCCAAATTTTCATTGTTCGATCGAAATGGGAAAATAAGTTCATTTAGCATTAACAAGGACGAGAGTCGATGAGAGCTGGAAGAGAGAAGAGTTTGTATGAGAGTTGTTTCAACTCACCTTTCTCCTGGTTAGACAAGGCTGTGAGTTGATGAGAGTTGGTGAACACGAGTATATGAGAGTTGTTTTGATTCTCCCTGCTCCTGATCCAACTGTTTTGACTCTCCTCTTCCTTCTGGTCAAACAAGGTATGAGAGTCGATGAGAGTTGGTAGACAAGAGTTTGTATGAAAGTTGTTTTGATTCTTCTTGCTCCGGTCAAACAAGGATGAGAGTTTGTATAAGAGTTGGTAGACAAGAGTATGAGAGTTGTTTCAACTCTTGGTGCTCCTGGTCAAACAAGGATGGAAGTTGATGAGAGTTGGTAGACAAGTAGATAATGAAAATTATCTCAACTCTCCTTCCTCCAGGTCAAACAAGCTAGGATGAAAGTTGATAAACAAGAGTATCTATAAATGGTTCTAGAGTTGTTATGAAGGTTAGTATGCAGATTAACATGAGGATTAGGGTTAGTATAAGGGTTTGATTTTGGTTAGTTTTCAAACCCTTATGCTAACCGTCATGCTAACACTCAAGCAATTGGTTCTCACTCTCCTAGCGGAAACCTTATTTTGAAGCCTTACTTGGCGATTATTATAAAATAACCGGAAGTAAATGAACGACAACACGCACTCTGATTGGCTACTGAACCGAACGTGCGTGATTTTATATGTCGATAATGACACGCTGACGTGATACTTCTGTTTGAATTACAAAAGAAAGTCAAGGAATACTTGGATATAAGTCTAATGAAGTTACGAACACGTGGAATGTTTTAACTGCAACTTTGAGTACATTTTCAGCGCGAAAATCGCCAAAGTGTTGTACGAAGCCACGCGTGGCGTTAGACGGTAACAAGCTCTCCCGCCAGACAGCTAAATCTGTATTTTTCTTGACTTTATTGTCGATTTAAAGATATTTTAAAAAATAAAGAAAAAACTTAGTCGCTGTGTGATTATCGAGTTGTAACGGCACTCGAGAAATTATTAAAACACTCGGCTATCATCTCGTATGGCACTCAAGAAGATAAAAAATCACCGCTCGGTTGTCGTCGCGTGTTTTACACGCACAGCGACACGTCTTTTGTTATTTCTTAATGGGACACTCCATCCCCAAAACAAGTGTTGCTTAATGAAAGTTCTTTGTCGCCTTACACGAGAATGGGTATTAGTTTTCTTCTAATATATTTAGTTTAAAAAAAAATTGGTCTGTTTATCGTATTTTTGTAAATTGAAGGCCGCCATTTTTGTTCTGATTGCGGGCGAATGCGGTCGCTCCCATTAATTGTTGTCGTTATTGAGTGAGAGAAATACTTTGAAAAGAAATCCATCACAAGAGCGTGAATAGAAATACTGCACAATAGACTAAGACCACGTTATTGTCATGTTATTGTGAAGGGTTTCTTTATATAGTGTTTCTATCACTCAATGACGTCAAAAATTAATGGAACGACCGCATTCGTCCGCAATCAGAACAAAAATGGCGACCTTCAATTTACCAAAATACGATAAACAAAGCCAAATTTCTCTAAAACTAAAATAATTAGAAGGAAATTAATACCCATTATCATGTAAGGCGACAAAGAACTTTCATTTAAGCAGCACTTGTTTCTGGGGGGTGGAATGTCTCTTTAATATAGCATGCATATGTATGTTAAAAAATGTATATACCTCTTGATACAGTAAACATTATAGTGCCGCTGACACACAACGACAGCATGGCACTATTGTGGCCTGTGGACGCGTAGACGCAGACGAGAGGACCAGGTTTGCCTGTTTGCGGTTTAGCAGGTAACATATACGACCACTGCAATGAAACAAAAATCGAACGAGAGTTTACATGAAATTATTACACGATGAACTCAATTTCTCATAGGGGCTCTATTATTTGGATCTGGGCGAGACAATAACAAATGCCAGAACCTTTGGAAAGAGGTTTAACAAAACCTCCATTTCAGAAGAGCATCCTTTGGTCCCACGGCAGGATCGAGCCTTCGATTTAGCTCCCAATCGAAAAAGGATCGAGCCTTCGATTACATCATAAAGCTCTCTGACGAGTTTCGCTTCGATTTGAAGTCCCATGGCCATGGCGAGTCAAGAGATCGTTACTAGTTAAAGTACCACAGAAGCTAGCCATTTTTAATCATTGCGAAACGACCTTGTCTGCATTATTACAACTACAAGCAAGGTTAAAATTAAAGTGAAACTAAATCTTAAAATTACGCATTACCTTTTATAATATGGACATGGAATAGATTTTACGGCGTATAAGCGTTTTTATTTTGGTAAGTGCAGTGACAATGTTTCAGTGTTTAGTCGTTGAATTTCCTTTAATTTATAAAGATTTTTTGAGGGTGTTACTGTTATAAAGTAGGTAGTATGTCTTCCAGGTCATTTGTTTAGTATTCAGTTCATTACTCGCCTGTTTCGCACCGGTAATCTTTATGGCCGAAACCGTACTAATTCTTTAAGTTTTGCTTGGCTTTTGTTGTAACTGAAATGATTTTTAATGTTTGTGAATGTTATTAAATTATATATGAACGGCAATTCAAATTGTCTCAAACTATATAAAGGCGAATATCGATATATGAACTTCGGAGTACATTTTTCTTTCTAAATATTTGAAGGAAAACTGGCAACAGTCAGTTGCTTCAATTGTGTTTGTTTTTGGAGCACATCATTCGTTGTTCTGCGAGTTTTTGAGCGCTTTCTATTCTCTCTTTGAAACTTGTTTTTCATAAATATTACCTAAAATAATTTCCCTACATTCAGTAATTGTTTTCTACCTGCCTGTCTACCAATTTCTTGCATTATGTAAAAAGAAAATCGTTCAAGAGAAGGACAGTACCATCTTGTTTTTCAAAACAGTGAATAGTGCAGGATATCCCGAGCTAGGGGAACTAATCAGATTGCGCGAAAAGCGCTATCCACTGTTTTGGCATATGCTAATTGTAATTATTGTCGCCGACTGAATCACAACAGTCATGTTTCCATATAGTTGTAATTGTTATCATTCACACGCTGATTTCTCCCTAGTACTCAGGACGTCGCGGTTTAGCAATCGCCCATTTATGTTGAAACTGCGCATGCGGGCAGTTTGGTAAAACGTAGACCTGGCTTAGATTGTTAGTGCTGTTCACCACACTGTCCTAAACGTCTTTCTGTTCTTTTCTCGTGCAATCATAAATTCGTTGAACGTAAATGGTACAGTTAAATCGGAAGTTACTATTGCAATACCAAAAAAGTGTTGTTGCTTGCCTTAGCGAGGACTTGGCAATGTGGCTGCCTGGCAACGAACGCAACGCTTGATGCTGATTTGTTATTTACCATCATGTGACACTTTTCTGTCGGCGACAGTCGACTGTCGGCGATTAATGTTGCCATTAACTGTTGTCGCTTCGGCGACTGTTGTAATTGTTGTAGAAGTTGAACCTGATTTAACTTCGCCGATCGATAGCCGATTAAATTACAACACGCGTTTCCATAAAGTTGTAATTGTTGTACGACTTGATCGGCTATAGTCGCCGACTGAATTACAACTATATGGAAACCAGACTTCACACTACATGCAAAGACCTTGATTTCACACCAACAAGTCGCGTATAGTATTTATAGCCGCGCATGGAAGTGACCATGCACTTTTTACCTGAAATGTCGCTCTTTTATAGCCTATTTCAGTGTATAATAACGTTTTAAAGAATTTTTTCTGTTCAGTATTTTCTAAATGTATATTGAACATTTAAAACCTGCAACAAAAATCTTCGATTCATAGGCAGTTTAAAGTAATAAGAAAATTAACACAGTTGAGGAATACCTTACATACCTAAAGCTGCAATCACCAACACTTATAGGCAAGGCCAGGATAATACGCCAATATGAAGCACCCAGACGCTCTAAAAGCGAAAAGCCTGCAATGGAAATATGTATTATTAATTCATATTGAATAATAATAATAATAACTATTATTAAAACTTATTTTGACATGGTAGCGCTTCAGCTTCCTGATTTTCAAAGGGCCATGTTTACAAAATGCTATATATAAATACAAAATATTACATCTAATAACCATTACTAACAACTATGTACTACATTTATTAATATAATAATAATAATAATATAAGTTTTGTAGATGTGTATAAGGTAATTACATCATTCAAATTATCGAATTGACGATTGAATTGATAAATTATTAAAGATTATCAAAGCTATTCATCTTAAAGTAATAAGAACATTAACACAGTTGAGTATACCTTACATACCTAAAGCTGCAATACCAAAAGTGGTAAGGACAAGGCTACGATATTGTACCAATGTGATGCATTCAAACGCTCTAATTTACTAATTTCTTTATATCTTGGTTCTTGTACACAATGTTGCCGTCATTGCCACATTTCTTGTTATGGTTGGACGTAACTAGAATTTAACCATAACTTGTCGTGTCTCATCAAGGCTTGTTGTCTCGTTTTTTTTGTTTTTTTCGGGCAAGCTGAAGTTCTTCGGAAGTGTCTTCCCCTCTCTGTCTTTTATTTTTGTGGTGACGCTCTAACAGGAAATAAAATGGTAAATTAAGTAACGTTAAAAATTAACCAGGGAGGTTATGTGTAATCTTGAGAGAAACTCTCGTTGATGGTGTCTGACGTTTATTGAAGCAATAGTAGCTAGTCTACTTTGAGAGGTGGTTTTTTGGCAATGTTATATACGTCAGTTGTGAAAGAGTCAGTTACCATCCTGGGTCGGACCTCCACTCTGGGTCTTAAAAAAAATTGAGGAGAAAGTGCTGTCTTTGCAATAATATCAGCAAATGGTAAGAATTTCGGGTCTTCCCGGATAACGACCTTAAATCGTAGGCCCTCGGAACCACTATCAATTGGGCTTCTAGACTGTTGGGGTATTCCGCTTTCACCTAATAGTGATAAATCTAATAAACTAAACTAAACTAAACCACAACTAGGGGTTGAAATAACAGGTAGCCAGATTGGTAACATCAAATGTTACCAAACTCTACACTGAGAACATATCAATAAAATTATCTAGTGTCGAAAAGTATTTTTGATGAGTTTGTTGTCGTCGTTATATTTCGTATTGTACAAGCTGCCGCCATGTTAATAATGCGCAATCACTGATCTCAAAAATAGGACTGGATTGAGCTTTCTATTGTATCTGATGAGCTGATTTTGAAGCTTGCATATTTGAATAATGTAAATTGACGAGAGATCATTTGAAGCTCCGAGTTTGCAGGCAAATCAAACTGTGACGCTCGCGAAATAGATTTAGTGTCTGACCAATATACTGTTTCTTTGTTAACATTAAATTGCATAAAATCCTGAACCTAATTTGACGTCTCATATAAGTTTTCTCTCACTGGATAATTAGTGCCAACGGCGGCCATTACCAAGGGACTAAAGTCGCAGTAAATCTGTAGGTAGGCCATGAATCGTTTTTCCCAGTAATTTGAAAAATGTCTTCTGGTCCTCTTTATAGTAAAATTATTTTATTTTGTCGATGGTAAGAGCACATAATCCAACAAAAAAACTCATAGTATCCTCAGTTGGTCCGTTAGTAACGCCGAACTTCCGGCTTCATTTTCTAAACAATAGTTGCTCTATCCAGTCTTCTTTCGAGATCAGTGTGCGCAATACTTAATCGAAAGCGGGATCAGTTCAATTCCGGTGCGAACACATTATCAACCTCGTACACAGGCTATTTCCTTTGCCAGGTTAACAGATTAAAAATAAAGCACATGGCAAATATGATGAATGTTTATATTGTGACCGTGACTATTATCTCCATGAATGATATTGATACAGATTGAAATTGATACAGACTATTACTCGGTTTACCGTGGTAGCGCGAGTCTAAGTTTCGCCGTTTCGGCTGCGTTTCTATGTTATTGTCAGAGGTGTCACAAATCTGCAAAATTGTGCAATATTTTCCATAAGGCTTTGCAAAAATTGTATGCAGCGATCGATCTTGCGAGTCACGAACGTGGTTCTTTCTTGCTTAGTTCGTCAATGTGGCAGCTGATAACAATCTATGGATTCTTCATTAATAAGCTCACGATGACGAGCGATATCGAAACGGATTGGTCCGCGATCTCAAACAGATTAAACTGAAAGTAAACACGAGTACAATGAACTTGAAAACAATCGTATACGAAAACGCTCGCTTAAACGTGTCAACAAACCGCACTGAAAAGTGTCATTCAGAATCAAATATGTTCCGGGACGAGGGAAACACAACGAACGTCAATGAAGACAGAAATATTGACAACTGTAAATATGCTGTGTCGGCAAACGCCACCTGGCACAATGTTAAAGGTATTCAGGTGACTTTAGTATGTATGTATGTATGTATAATTTGATTTATTTTGCCCTGGATTGTTAATTGTGGTGTTTCTAAATTTATGCACAATAAACTGATGTGATTCAACAGCTTTTAATATCATCAAGTTAATGCATTGTTGTGTTCTCCATGGATTTGTTTGAACCACATATTTTCTGCAGTCAGTCCAACTGCATATCACTATGGTAATCGCTAGAAAGTTAGTATAAAGGTTATTATAAAGGTTAATATTTAATAAAGGTATAATGGTTAGTATAAAGGTTATTATTAGGGTGACATAAAGGTTTATATTAGGGTGACTGTTAGTATACAGGTTTGATGTTGGGCATAGTCAATCGAGATATGGTCTGGAAACTCATCTAAATTCTTTATTCTATCTTTTTCTTCGTCTTTATGCAATTTTGTGCACGGTGCACGCTGTCACTGAACCTATTGTATTTTAGTATAATGAAGCAATCATCCAATAGAATCGTTTGGGTTTAATCGCTCAACCGTGTTGTTTAAATATTAATAAACCTAAAACAAAGGATGTGCACGGTGTAAGGTACGGTTCAACATCAAAACGTAGCTAATTATAGTCGCTTTGAAGTTTGCCGAGTTTCCAGACCATATCTCGATTTACTTTTTTTTGTGTTAAGGTTATTTTAACCTTTATACTAACCATCACCCTTGTACTAACCTTCGTATACTAACCCTGGAACAACTAATTTTCAGTCTTTCCGCGGAAACCTTATTTTAAAGTAGACTTTATAGCGATCACCATGTGGGGCTTGGTCCCCAGCTTGTATGTTAAAAATCCCCCTCTCAGTCCCCTCTGAAAAACACCCAAAATTTAACCACCACTTTATTCTATTGATATCTCTGGAAATAACCATAAATGTTTCGAAAGCCATACATTCCTGAAATCCTAAGAAACCGGCGTTTACTAATGCTTTTAAATTTCTGAAAACAAGACACATTATAAAGTTGTAAAGGTTTTACTGTGCAAGCTGTGTTAAGTTGTCAATACTCAGAAAAACTCTGAGCACCAGACAGGACTCGAACCCGTAACCTTCTGAACGCTAGACAGACGCTCTAACCATTGAGGCACTGGAACTCAGATGACAGAGCAAGGTTAATTACGCTATTTAAACCTGGGACGAGTCTTTCCGTTATAACAAATACTTGTTGGACTACAAGTCGTGTTGTAACAGTTAATTTCCAGTCAAATGTTGTTAGGAAATGAACTGAATGAAATGAATGTTGACTGGAAATTAACTGTTACAACACGACTTGTAGTCCAACAAGTATTTGTTATAACGGCAAGACTCGTCCCAGGTTTAAATACCGTAATTAACCTTGCTCTGTCATCTGAGTTCCAGTGGCTCAATGTTTAGAGCGTCTGTCTAGCGTTCAGAAGGTTACGGGTTCGAGTTCTGTCTGGTGCTCAGAGTTTTTCTGAGTATTGACAACTTAACACAGCTTGCACAGTAAAACCTTTACAACTTTACAAACATCAAGCTGCAACTACCTAACTTAACTAAAGACACATTATGTTAATATAAATTAGCATTAATTATCATAAATCAGGTTGAAAAACTTTCATTTTTCTAAAAAGGCCATCTTGCAAGCCTGGGTAGCGTCATGAAAATTCAAAATGCCACCAATCGCAGAAATCAAATCAAACTTGGCGTGTCAGCGAATCTCGTTTGCCTGGCGCTCGTCGAGTTTCAATTTTTAATCTTGTGTTACCGTGTGCCGTGTTTTTCGATTCACGGCTTCATCAGTCTTATACGACCGATTTTGACTGGGCCAGACAGGAAAGATTTAACAGAATGCTGTAATCCTATATTTGTTATGGTCAAACGCACGACCGAAGGCAATGAAGGTCCTTTATATCGAATCCCTCCCTGGAAGATCCTTTAAAAAGGCTTTGCCTGGTCGCCACTTGCGCGGTTAAAAAAAAACTTATTTCAACCCCTGCCACAGCAATGTTTCTCTCTACTATATGGATGAAAACCTAGACGATCAACTTGTATAAGTATATCTAAAAATACCCTACTGAAGCATTCAAAACGTCAGTCACCATCAGCAAGCCTTTCTCAAAACTACATCAACCTATCAACTTCGATAAACATCTAGTATAATATCCTTGACACTGAGGCCGTGAAAATATCAGTCACCTACACCAACAGTATTTCTCAAGACTACACTATAACCTAGATGATCAACTTCGACAAACATATGCTGATAATCTTGATGGCTCTAAAGATGACCACAACTGAGGCAGGCGAAACGTCACTGCCTATTTAAACATATTATTGCCTACGCAAAGATACTTATTTTTATCGCCCTCGTAAACAAAAATTTATTTATTAATCTTTGCTTAAGAAAATTGGAATAATTAAAAACATAGAAACTAAATAAACAAAAGATAAGCAGGGCAAACACAAAAAGCTTGCGCCCATTTCTTTGTGCTATAGGCCAATTGCTTCGGTAAATAGTTGTACAATAAATTCGCAAGCACAAACATTTTTTCGAAACAAAGTATTATTCCAAATTTTTATATATTTCTCAAACTCATTAATAATTCATAAAGAAAATTCAAAATAAATTAATATTTAATCTGTATTTATAAATAAGAGGAAGATTACAGCCGAATTTCCCCGCAACTTTAATCTCGATTTTCTCTTAAAATATGGATTCGTTTGAGAAGCAAGTTCTAACACTCGTAAGCGTTCATCTTCTGATTTCTAAATACGGACAAACCGACTTGTCCGTATTTAGAAATCAGAGGAAGAACGCTTGATTGGGTTAGAACAATTACTTACTTGATCGTTTTTTTTCATCTA
This sequence comes from Chrysogorgia sp. JL179-B06, assembly GCA_035772405.1. NCBI lineage: Eukaryota > Metazoa > Cnidaria > Anthozoa > Scleralcyonacea > Chrysogorgiidae > Chrysogorgia > Chrysogorgia sp. JL179-B06. The sequence continues at coordinate 838,980 of JAYKKM010000215.1, read as the reverse complement.
GAACTTCTAGAACATCGTACCGGTCCATTTGTTTCAGTTTCTTTCGGAATTTTGTTACTGTGGCCGATTTTTGTGTACCCCACCATTTCAGTACTTCGTCAGTTGGATTATCTTTTTTCGCAATTAATCTTATATCTGAGGTTTCCATTCTTAATATGCCCGCTAATGTCCTGTAGTCACCACCAACAGCGCACTCTACATTCAGCAAACGACATATTTTTTCAACGACACGAGAGGGGATGTCAGAAACCATTAGTAGGCTTGATACTCCTATAAAGCAAAATCACGAAAAAAATGTAAAAGGGATATGGCAATACAAATATTTTTGCCTTTCTGATAAACAAACGATCATACGAGGGTAATCCAAGTGGAAAACTACTCTGCTGCAAAACATCATCACTAATTTCCACAAATGGAAATCTTGTTATCCGCCATCTTGTTTTAATACCTTACCTAATTAACATCACGTCACAAGCAGGGTAAACATGACAAAACCTTTTTTTCTGGTACCTGAATTTATGTGGTATATTTTTAAAGTATTGTGGTTCAATTTAGAAAGAAATTCATCCACAAAAATCAAGTTTTAGACCTATATACGTGAAATTATGGCTGACTAAAGTTTTCACTTTACCCTGCCGTGACGTCACACGCATATCGAAAAATTGAAGATGGCGGATCATGGTGGAAAACAGGAATGTCTTTGTCGAAATTAGTGTTGTTGTTTTGCACAAGTGTCGTTTTGTTTACTTGGATTACCATGTGAAGGCAATTTGATAATCAGAAAGGCAAAAATAATTTTTATTGCCATATTCCTTTAAACCAATATTTTTAGTTATCGTAGGCAAACGGGCTTTTACAATATTTGACCAACGGTCACAAAATTATAGCAAATACTAAAATATATTTTATGTTGATTTTGATTTATTTTCAATCATGCCACGTTCCTGATGAACCAAGAACGCCGTGAATATTATTCCAACCATATTCAAGAAAACTGCACTGATCAACGGCGATTGTTCAAGCTATACAAGATACTTACTCTGTGAGTCAAAGATGTGCCTTTGAACTAACTTGCACATTATTTTGGTGATTACTTCATTCAAAAGAATACTAACCCTATCTATACTGGGGGAGGGCGGAATCTGCCCGCGCTGAATTTAAATACTGATATCTCAATAACGAACACAGCTATATGAATCTAAAATTTTACGACTTTTCCTAGTTATGCATTGTTAGTATGGGGTGAAAAATATTAGGTTTTCAAGAAGTGACAGAGTATTCCTGAACACCTACTAACACGAAATTTCGACACAAATTTTCATTATAACAGAAACAATAACAATAATAACATCGATTAAGATAAATCTATTTATTAATATAATAAGTTATGTACGTTAACAGAACAGTAATAAATAATACTGAGAAAATCTATTTATTAAATCTATTTATTAATCCATTTATCAATATAATAAGTTACGTATGTTAACAGAACAGTAAGAAATAATACTGAGAAAAACATTTTTTTTCAAATCCGAATTTTTACCAATGACGTTATAATTTGTTGCCATAACAACAAAAAATGTAATGTATATTCGGTGTTACCATGCCATCAACCTGCCAAATTTCACTGGCATACATCCAACAGTTTTGGAGCATATTCCGCCCCCCAACCCAACCCCAGAAGGCCAAAAAAAAGCCAAGTCTAGATAGGGTTAACAACTCCTTGGAAATTATATTCACGCAGCCTCTCGCGCTGATAGGTGACGCTGTTGATGATGCCTGTGCAGATGTCGTCTTTGCTGATTTTAAGACACTGTCTGCAGAAGTGGCGCGAAGTCTGATTGGAAAGGCTGCAAAGAAATCATGAAGCTTTGATCCCATATCAACGTCTCTCTTACTCCAGCAACTTGATGTTTTACTGCTAGTTATCACATATATGATCAACTTAATACTTATCGTTTAGAACAGGCCACTTTGCAAACGCCTGGAAGGAAGCATTAGTACCACCTTCGCACAAGAGCTGATCTTGGTATCGGTACTAATGCTTTTGCATGGTTCCGATCGTATTTGTCAGAACGATGTCAACGCGTGTCAATGAACATAGGCATAGTCGAATGTTTTACTTGAATCAAGGCTCTTGTCCAGCTTGGGTCCTATATTGTTTACCGTGTATACCCGTAGACTATTCGAAATTGTTGAGGAACATCCTCCCCAAGTCCATTGTATATCTTTCGTTCAAGCCAAATGTGACTTCTAATGCAGACTCCGCTGTCATATAAATGTCTAACTGCATCAAGGCATTCGTATGATAAATTACTCAAAAAATGAACTCATACTTATAGGCACTAAACATCAGTTAGCTAAAATATATATAGATTACATCATAGTTGGTCACATCTTAGTTGGTCAGATATTGGTCACATCTTAGCTGGTCAGATATTGGTCATATCTTTGTTGGTCAGATATTGGTCACATCTTATTTGGTTAGATATAGATCAAATCTTAGTGCACGAAGGGCAAAATTTATTTCCAAAACCAGTAAGAAAAACAGAAAATACATTGGCTTTCCGGTTCCATGATGCCGAAGATTTTCTTTGTGATTTCCTTCAGCTGTATTCTTGATTTACTTGTCAACGTCTTTTCAGTAACTGTACTTTCTTTATATTGGCTTTTGTTGATTTATTTTATTCATAAAAGTCAGAGGACATGATTGTCTCTCCAAGATGACTTTGTTTTTAACGTGATTGGGCTGCTTTACTCCTTCAAAGCCAGTCCGATGCTTTAAAATAATCCTTAATCTTACAGTGGCATACTAATTCTTGTTGCTTTTTTACTCGAAACGGTACATGAGGTGAACTTATTCTAGGGAATGAGGTTCAAATTCCGTATGAAAGAAGGGTGGATTGCTGCAACGAAGCCCCAGCTTGTTTAACGGAGGGTATTCATTCGAAGAAATACTACATTAGATTTTAAGATAGGTTTTGTACTCATTGGTTTGATTAAGCATTATAAATTCGTTGGATTGGTTTAAACATTATCATAGCTGTATGTAACTGTACCTGTACTTGCACTTGTACTAGCCCTCGATCTTACACTAATACTTGAACTTGCATCTGCACTTCTTTTTCTTTCCCTTTTCTTCTTTTTTCTACTTGTGTCTGAACTTGTACCTGAATATTGTAAAATTTTTATTTTCTTGAGTTAAAATCTATCATGGGACTATCAAAGAAATTACGATAAAGAAATTAACAGAAGTTATTTCAATATACAAAACAAAATTCCGAATGTTTTCCGTCCATCGTAAACGTCAAAAGAACTATTGCGTCTCTTTTTCTGAGAATGTAAACACTGATCTCTTTAGACACAATCAGGATCTACATATTGATTAGGACGGTTATTAATTCGGTTATCAAAGCTAGCAAATACTTATACGTTCTCCATAACACACAATTAAATATATATCTGCACATAGAAGTACAATGTCGAACCACTACACTAAATAACTTTCTGTAGCACCTTTGGCAAGTGCTAGTAATCCCCAAACCACCCCTGTTAGGGTCACAATGAAAGGAGAGATGGTGTTCTTCAGTATTGTTTGGTGACCCAGCTGAATAGTCACAAGCTATGATATTTACCATGTCAATCGCTTCGTGACTGCTGGGTAAAGACGGTCGTGTACGGTTCTCTACTCACAGTGACGACTCTGAACAGTAACAAGTCTTATACTATGTGCTAGGCAACATAGGACAGACTGCGTAAATGAGACTGTAACCTCGTATGAAGGTCACTCACCCGGCAGAAGTCCTGTAGAACAGCAGCGCAGGCGCGACCGTCACCATATTCCTGCTGCAATGGTCAAAGGAAGTTAATGTAGTATTCATGGAACGCTTCTATCTCTATGTAGACCCTTTACGATAGTAGGAATGCCAATCCGTGGATATCGACAAAGAATTCACAGAATTTGCAAGCCAAAGAGGGATATTCCCGGTAACACAGCAACGGCTATGTGCCCAGGCAAGGACAATAAGGGAAAGTGCTAACATCAGTTGAAGAACTACGAAAACGTATGCTACAGGACGAAGCAGATGAGCAATATTCATCGAGATGAAAGAGAGAGCAATAACGTAGGAGGTCATAAATGAACGGGTATAAGAACGGGTGCTGAACTAGAAGATAGCTTCGCGTTAATTATTGCGGAATGGGGGCAAACATTTATTGCGGAATGGGGAAACATTTTAAACATTTTTTTTTTTAATTTATTTAAATTTATTTAAATCATATAGGTGCATAGGTTTCGATATACAATTATTTCGGCTAAAATAAGCGATTTTCAAATTACCTAGCAGTATCACTATTAAATTGAAACCATATGAGCCGAACCATTGAAACACAAAATATAGCACCTGGCTGAAAATGTCGCTCATTGCAAACGCACTGACAGTCTTCGTTCAAATGTGTATAGTACGTGAAATTTACACACAAGAACCTGACCAAAACCTTTGTGAGTGTAACACAATAGCTCAGATATACAACAAAAGTAGTTCAATACCTATCTTGGACCAAATAGTGACGAGAAACTGACGTTTCGAGCGGAGCCCTTCATCAGAGTAAGACGAGATGAAATGAAATAAATGGGGCTTATATATATATATGCCAAAAGGGTGTCACAAGTAGAAAGTAGCCAATCAAATGCACGGGAGAAAACAAACTAATAATTAATGAGATGGGAAACGTTAGATCATTTGCTATTTTTGACGTCGATCAGCAAGCAGACTGAGGGGGTGGGAGAAATGACAGGTCCAATATTCAAGGGGATTAGGCGATAATATTAGCATAAGAAACAAAAACTTGAAAAGGAATGAAAATGCATATGCGAATAATAAAATAATAATAATAATCAAGGTTCCAAGCAAACTAAAATAACCAAAAACTTGTAGGAAATTAAATAAAAGAAAAACGTTCGTTAAGACCAAGAGGATATGTGGTGCCAAGTTTAAAAATGAGACGCTTCTCTTGCCGCTTGCGGTTATCGTTACCACCTGAGATGGGAAGGATGGCACAGACTTTCATGTCCGAAACCAAATGGTTGGAGCTGTTGAAATGGCGGGCTACAGGTTTGTCACCATCCGATTGAGCCTCACGGAACGAAGATGTTCAGCAAACCTGTCTGAAAGGCGTCGCCCAGTTTCACCGATGTAGATTTTAGGGCATTTATCGCATGAAATGCAATAAATTATGTTGGTGGTCGTGCATGAAAAAGCATGACGGATAGTGTGGTCGAATTTGGGGGCAGTAGGCCTAATAACTGTAGTGGGATTGAGAAAAGCGCATGTGTTACAGCGGGAACGGCCGCAAGAAAATGTTCCCGCTGGTGCCGAGGTATTTTGTTTAAGGGCACTATGTACTAAGGAGTCACGAATGTTTTTATTACGGCGAAAAGATACCAAAGGGTTATCGGTGAAAATGGCTGATGTCTCAGGATCATTTTGTAAAATGTGAAAATTCTGATTAATAATATTTTTAACTTTAAAATTGAAAGGATAAAATGTTAGAACTAAAGGAATTTTATTGTTTGAAACTTGTTCCAAAGATGGTTCAAGGGCGTCTAAACGGAAGAGCTTCTAGCTTTGAATTCATTACAATGCCGAAATGACGTTGTCATAAAACCTGCGGACAAAGGTGGCGCTGTAGTTGTCTGGAGAGCGGACTTGTATCGACAAGAGGCTCTTCGTCAACTCAGCGACACCATCTTTTATACTAAGTTGAATTCCGATCCCACTCAATCTCACCAAAAATCCGTCAAAACTACCATCAAGAATTTCATGCAAGCCGGTGAATTGCCTGCCTCTGCATCTAACCTTATATTAACAATCCCCAGAACGCCTGTCATATATTTCCTACCTAAAATTCATAAACCTAACAATCCTGGCAGGCCGATTGTTTCCGCTTGTAGTTGCCCCACCGAGCTTATTTCCAGTTTTCTAGACAACGTTATGTATCCTTTGGTTAAGAAGTTGCCTTCTTATATCAAAGATACTAAACATGCCTTGCAAATTTTCGACCAGTTACGTTTCAGTAGTTCCGATAAATTTATTTTCACGATGGACGTTAAGTCCTTATACACCGTCATTCCCCATTGTGATGGCCTTGAAGCTCTGAAGTTTTTCTTTGATCAGCGCACTAATTTAGAACCCTCCACAACCACGTTACTCCGCTTAGCAGAACTAGTGCTTACCCTTAACAATTTTTCGTTTGATGGTGAACATTATCAACAAATAAGTGGTGTTGCGATGGGCACCAACATGGGTCCTAGCTATGCTAACTTATTTGTTGGTTATGTTGAAAAACAGATCTTTGAACAATACACCTTGCCTGATTTCTTCGGCAGATTTATCGATGACTGTTTAGGAACGGCGTCGTGTTCCCGTGTCCTTTTAGAGCGGTTCATCAACTTTGTTGATGATTTTCATCCTGCTCTGAAGTTCACGTGGGAAATCAGCGAGACCTCTGTGTCGTTCCTTGATATTTTAATTTCGATTAATGGTGATTCGCTGAAAACGTCGTTCTCGCACAAGCCTACTGACTCCCATAGTTATCTTCTATTTTCATCCTCTCATCCCAACCACACTAAGCAATCCATCCCTTACTCTCAATTCTTGCGTCTTCGCCGCTTATGTAGCGACGACCAAGATTTTCAAGCCAAATCAATGGAAATGAGATCTTTTTTTGTCCAACGTGGTTACCCTACCAACCTTTTAACCTCGCCGTTCAGAAAGCTTTTCTCGTCCCCCGTTTAGACGCCCTTGAACCATCTTTGGAACAAGTTTCAAACAATAAAATTCCTTTAGTTCTAACATTTCATCCTTTCAATTTTAAAGTTAAAAACATTATTAATCGGAATTTTCACATTTTACAAAATGATCCTGAGACGTCAGCCATTTTCACCGATAACCCTTTGGTATCTTTTCGCCGTAATAAAAACATTCGTGACTCCTTAGTACATAGTGCCCTTAAACAAAATACCTCTGCACTAGCGGGAACATTTTCTTGCGGCCGTTCCCGCTGTAACACATGCCCTTTCCTCAATCCCACTACAGTTATTACTGCCCCCAAATTAGACCACACAATCCGTCATGCTTATTCATGCACGTCCACTAACATAATTTATTGCATTTCTTGCGATAAATGCCCTAAAATCTACATCGGGTGACTGTAAATAGCAGTCATCTTCATCCTGCTCATCAGCACTACACTGATGAGGCCCAAAAGGCCGAAACGGTACCGTCTGTAGTTAGATATCGCTCTATGACCTCTAGGTCATATTGAGCGCTCTACAGGATGAACCATTGTCGCTTACGCATTGTGCGCACGCTCACTGCTTGCAGTTTGAGCGCTCTGGCATGGTTTTTGATGTCTCACATTTTGTGTGCATCAAGGGTGACTGTAAATAGCAGTCATCTTCATCCTGCTCATCAGCACTACACTGATGAGGCCCAAAAGGCCGAAACGGTACCGTCTGTAGTTATATATATATATTATATATATATATATATAATATATATATATATATATATATATATATATATATATATATATATATATATATATATATATATATATATATATAATATATATATATATATATATATATATATATATATATATATATATATATATATATATATATATATATATATATATATATATATACTAGGTTTACTGCTAGGTCTTGTACCGTTTACTGCTAGGTCTTGTAAGAGACGATCTTTTCTTGACTCTCTTCTTCTTGCTGCCCTTGATTACTCGAAGGAATAGTCTTCGCTCGGTCGAGTAGTGTCTTTACGCCAGGTCTTTTATTTTGACTAGGATTATGAGATTCAAACGTCAGGTACTTATTAGTGTGTGTTGTCTTCCGGTGCACTCCTACTTCCACTTGCCCGTCTCTAAGAAGCGTCATTTTGGTGTCAAGAAACGAAATTGTTTGTTGCTCATCGGTGATTGATGGAACCTCGATTGTAAACTGAATGTGTGAATTGATAGAATTTAAGTGAGCGTCAGTGAAACTGTTCAACATCATGGCACCGCAAATATTTCGTCGCCACCATCGGACTTGTATTGGTGACGTATTCAAGGCAATATATTCTTTTTCTTGCATAACTAGTTCGGCAATCACAACTGACGCTATAACCGGAGAGCCCATCGAACATCCAGAGATCTGATGGTAATATGTTCCCTCAAATCTGAAATAATTGTTGTATCCTGTTTATCGGTCAAATATTTGTACGACTTTCAACATTCTGTCTCTCTAAGTCTCGTCTTTACGAGATCCATAGCCAGTTGAATGGGGATTGATGTAAAAATAGAGACGACATCACAGGACACGATTGTCTCATATTTGTGGATTTTCTGGGTACTAACGAAGTCGGCAAAGACTTTTGCATTCTTGACAGAATATTTATTGTCATGGTAGAGTTGTTTCAAAAGCGTTGCCAGGTGATTTTAAAGTTGATATGTCTGTGATCCAATGTTGCTGTTGATCGGGCGCAAAGGTATCTTTGTGTATGTCGTTTTGTCGATGGTAAAGTGATCTTGATTGGCGATGAGTGATACTTTATGAATCTTTGGTAGGCCAACGAATGAAGATGGGTAGGAATCGAACGGTCTCGACTTCCAATACTGCGATTCTGTTAAGTTATCTGATTTTCTTAATTTAAGAAGCATTCGTTGTAGTTCTAATTCCGTCTTCGAATTTGAGTTTCTTCGTTTATCAGTAATTTGGCTGTATACATTCTGGTCTTGTAGCATATATCTTGTACTTGAACTTTGTACTCAGTTCTATCCATTACCACAATAGAATTTCCTTTGTCGGCTTTCGTAATTAAGATGCTTTTATCAGCTTTGAGGTCTTTCATGGCTTTCTTCTCACCTCGAGTTAAGTTCTGATGTATGGGTGGTTTCGCTTCCTTGAGAATAGTAGATTCGAACTAGTTAATCAAGTCTTTCTCAAAGGAACCTGCGTTATTCGATCTCCAACGATTTAAATTACAATTACAATTCGAGCACGTGCAATATTATCGTATAAATATTTCTCAAAAAATGAAGGCGTAAGTCGTTTCTTTTATTGCCAATGTTTTGTTTTTGTTCGCAAATGTACGATACTCTCCCGCACGGTGTGTCTATATATAATAATATTTCACAATATAAAAGACCTTATCGTAACACTTTAAACTATACCTTCAACTGATGGTGTGCCGTCCTTCGCGTCACTTTGCACTTAAAAATCGAAAGTAAGAATTAGTGAAATATAAAATTAAAAACCGTTAATGTTATATATGAAGTTGCATGCGCAGTAACCTCGAGTGTGAGAGACAATTGTACCAAGATATCTTCGTGTCTTAATATCAAGTACAGATATTAACGTAAATGTACAGTATTTGGTCGCTGTTTCCATGAGTCATGAGTGAACTCCACTATATCTTTTGACTACTTAACTAAATAATTCACGAGTTTGACGTCGTTCCATTTCAATTGTTTTTTAGTTTGACCAAAAAATCTTACTAATTTCTTTCGCGTTAATTTAATTACGAGAACGGACTCGCACTTTGGCATCAGCACTAGTTAAACAAAGTAAAACATTTAATTAATCCAATTGGTACAGTCGAAATTCAACGAGTATTGGGTGTTACGGACACTATTTACGGTGCCAAGACGTTTTATTTTTGGGGGACTATGTCAGACCCAGGCTGGAAAGCATCAGATAACTGTTCCATCGCAATGTTGAACCTTTTTGGTATCAATATTTTGAACAATAATGAGTGTTATCATCAAAGTAACTTTTACATTGGGGTTGGTATTTTTCACTGAACGAATATTGAACAACTTCCCACGTATTATCATTTACCAGTCATTTGTAAATGCAAAGGTTTCACTAAGATAAAATTACCTATTTCATAAGTCACGTCACAACGTACAGAATCCCCAGAATACTTCCAAATTCCACATAACAAGTGAGCGCGCTCGTTATTTTAACTATGAACTTTGTTATGGTGTTGACAATTACGTTTACACTGTACTGTAAAAACATTATGGATTATGAGATTGATAAAATGGAATTAGCGATGCCGGATAAATTCCTATACGATCTGGGTGATGATCGGCCGGTTTATCGGCACTGTTCAGAAACAATTTCAATTTCATCAACCATAAATTCTTAATAATACATGGATACTCCATTTACATTTTATTTTGTATTGAATCAAACTAGTTTATCAACTCTTTCTCAAAGCACGCCTTTATTCGATATGCATCGAGTGCAAGCACCTGCTCTCATAGAAGTACATGGAAGTTTTCCTCAAATTAAGACAAGACGACATCGCATAAATTTCTGCTTTTGTTGCGACTCAGCCAATCAGAGAGAAGTGATCTAAGCAACCAAGGACGAACTTTTAACGTGTCACACTACTAAAGTGACCATTCAGTGATCAAATTAACTATAATATAGCTGCGTGACTACGGTGACTGCATGGTGTCGTCGACTACGTCCTCCTCACAACTTCGACAGGAAGAGTACACAAGAGGAAACATATATGAGCAACGAAGTGGCGAGTCAGTCGCACCATAAAGGGGGTTGGAAAGGACTTTGGAAATTTTAGATGTGATTCAGAAAATTTGCAGCCGTAAGGAAACTTGATCTATTGCACTTCACAACCAGCATCTATTAACATTTTATAGACCGACTAAATTGACAGTTCAATCCATGTTGTGCGCAACATTCGGGCAACTGTCATCTCCATGCAGACGCGCAGTACCATGGACAATTGAACACACTTTGAAAAAAGCTGTATTTAAGAAACATATAATATATATTTACCATATGCCTTGAACCAAGCAACTTCGCGAAGTTTAGATGAAACCGGTCCACCTTTCTTCTTTGGACAGAAATCGCGAGGTTTCTTTAAATCTTCGAGACTCATGATGCACACGCAGTTGCCATCATCGCAATCTTCTTGTCGATGCCGCAAACATTTCCCCGACTTTGTAAAACAACAAAGGTCGCACTTCAAACCAAATTGATATCTCAGGCCTTTACAGCATGGATGGGTTGTTTGGATCTTCTTCACAGTGTCTTTAAGAAAGTCCAGCACACGCCTCTGCGTGCTTGGCGAGATTGTCTCATCAACTGAAATAACACAACATTAACTTTCCTGCAATAATTATTTATAAATTAAATGCAACTGCGATCATACCCTCGGGCATTTGATTCGAATTGAATTCGGCATAGACAATAAATTGACGAGGAGAAAGCTTGTCCCATCCTAAAGTTTCTCATCTCTCCCTTTGCTGACATTCCACGCGAATTTGTCTTTTTTTAGAAAGCTATAGCTAAAGATTTTTCTGAACTGATTTCAAAATGCGAGTGATTTTATTTATTAAAATGAACATAGCAATAAATATGGCACAAAAAGGAAATTGTGTTTTCATTAGGGGTTGGAAGGACGTCGCATCGTATGAGAACGTTATGTTATACTTACGTGCTATTGCTGAGTAAAGTGTTCGTGTAAAAGTAGTTATATTTTTTTTCATGTGTAAGAGACTGGACCGAGCTCAAAATTGGTTGATCAATTAACTACTCGCGTTTTGATTGGTTTAGAGCTCGGTCCAGTCTCTTACACATGAAATAATAATAATAATATAACTACTGTAAATGTTGTTGCAGATGATATTCAATATAATTAATTAGTTAAAATATCCTTAAGAAATTAAAGAATACTCCGATAGCTTTAGTTTTTCTTAACAAATATGTCCTATCGAAAAACTGATTGTCGGTAAAATTCAGTATGTCGTTAAAAGATCCAGAAACCGTCAGCAGTTGATTGCAGATGGATCTGAATAGCCCATTACAAGGAAGTAAAATTTAACTTAACAATTATTTCACAAAAAGTTATTGCTTCGTACCTTGGATAGCAACTTCGATTCTACATGCATGCCTGGCAATAATAACATCGTATGGTACGCCATTTTCGATCTTGGGTAACTGCATGAAATTGTGGAATAATTGTATTTCAACAGCGCGTTCATGATCTGCCCAATTCAATAATTCCACTTGGAATATCGTGTAAAAGGCAAGAGGGACGGTTTCATCTTTAAAATCAATATATAGTGACGGCTGTAAACATAATGACAATACTTCATTAATGTCATATTTTTCCATTGTTTTGGTCACCATAGATGGAACCAGATAGGTATCATCCTTGCGGTGGCAAATCAAGCCCGTTTTAACCATCATCAATATCAAGCTTTCTTTCTGACTATGGTCGTTCAGTGGGTTAGGGAGATCGTTAAACTGCAGTTCGCCTTTCTCTGACAGCGCTGTCGAAGCGGATAACTCCTTTAAACCGCAGTTACAACTTTTGGGTACGGTAAGAACTTTGGTGAATAGTTCTGCCAGCCAATTTGCATCAAGCACTACAAGGTCCCTTAACTGCGGATTCTCTCTAAAATGAACGACAATACTTTCATTGTGCAAAAAATGCATTGCTTCCTCGAATTTTTCGTTCACCTTTGAAAATTCTTTATCAAGTTCCTCTGCTTCGACAAGTTTGATATATGGACGATCTTTCAGGTCTTTCCTTCGGGTATCGAGAACACGCTCCAACATAAGCCAACTTACCGGAGTTGTTTCTTGCTCTTTCAACAGTTTTTGCGCTGTATTGAAGATCTTCTCTCGCAAGCGAACTAGTTCTTTCTTTTCAGCGTCACTCCTTCCCCGCGTGTTTCGAATAACATAATAGTCCTCGTAATCGCAACCAATCTGTTTAAATTTTTCAGTCAGAATAACAACGGTTTCCTTTCGCTTCTTTTCCACTTCCTCGGGACCACCCACTTTATCAGGTTTGGTAAATACAAGGATAGCTTTGGCCAACTGTGAACATTGAGTAGAATTCTGTTTTCCCTCCACATTATATGGACTTAAATTACGAAGAGCTGCCATCCATCGGATTATATAATCCAAATTGGTTTCTTTTAAAGGATTCGGGATGTCTTGTTCAGCGTTCGTTCCCTCCGCAACAAACGTTGGACGCGCTTCTTCGTAGAGAGACTTTGAAAGGTCAACGACCACGATGAATAGAGCTTTTAACCTCAGCATTAAAGAATGGACATCATAATACACTGATTGGCCAGCAAAGTCCCCTACCAGAAATCTAATTGTGTCCATAGTATCGCCACGATAATCTATAACCTTTTTCATTTCTTTTTCAACCTTGCGTCGAAAGTCATCCGTCTTGAAAAAGTCAACAGAATTTTTCATACTTTTCCAATTGTTACTCTTTCCTTCCTTATCTTGGTCATTTCCTTGTTGATTTTCTGACAAATCATTCTCTTTCTGTCTATCTTGACCTTTATTTGTTACACGTCTAACTTTATATTCACCTTTCTTACTTTCAGCAGTTTGTCTGGATATTTGTTTCTCAAGGACACGTTCCGTGTTCCCTTTGGATGCTTCCTTTCCATCTTCAGTTATATCTTCATCTTGGAGTTGACTTTCCCCCCCAAGGTTGTCTCCACGTTTCTTACTTTCATTTACCATTTCTCTAGCTACTTGCTTATCAAGAACACTTGCCGCATATTCTTCCGATGCGATAAATAGATTATCTTCTGCTAGTTTCCAAGGTTGCGATTTATTGTCTTCTTTCACTTCAACCACATCAAACACGATGCCAATAGTGCTTGGCTCATTTACGTCTATGTCTTCGCCTAAAAGACTTTTCTTCAAAGACGTTTTTCCAACACCACCTTGACCGATTAAAAACAGCGATATACGATTATTTAACTTTTCACCGAGGCGTAACGTTACGGATACTGCATCCAGCACTAAAACACAAAATAAGTAGAATTAGACAACCCCAAAATAGCGACGAAATTGATAAAAATATTTAGATTGTCAACAATCACTATCTATAAAAAATATCAAATTTCCATAAGCTTGTGACTTAAAACAAAAATATTATTATTATTATTATTATGCTGGCGTTGAAGGTGGATGCGCTTAAGCACGCTCCGCTGTGAAGCGTTGGTTTTTGTTAATAGTTGCCGTCGTTAATGCTTCCATCTAAGTTTTTCGTGAAGTATATATTTCGCGCCATAGAGTAAAAAATTACTGTCTTGACAATAATATTAATGAGCATGGAACAAGTAATAATGAAGCTTGGATGTACCTAATTATAATTTTAAACTAAGCTGATGTAACTTATGCTTGGGTTCCAGTTCAGAGAGAAAAAACATTATTATTATTATTATTATTATTACTTTGATTATTATTATCATTTTCTTGTTGAGAAATTATAATTATTAAAAAATATATATATATTTTTAATATTATTAAAAATTATTATTATTAAAAAATGTATTATTATTATAATTATTATTATAATTATTATTATAATTATAATAATTATTATTATTATTATGTAAATAAAATAAAACCGTTCTTTAAAATCATTTGCATTAGGTTCATGTAAAGTTCGGCTTCTGACATGCGCCTAGGCGGCGTTAACACTGTCTCGTGTGATCTGACCCTGTGAATTAAAAAGGATTTGTACTAGTACCAGAATACGGTTTTTCATCTTTAAGCAGTTGAAAATTCGTGCATTTGTTTTAAAGTTATGTAGTCGGTCAAATATAACATTTAAAGAGGAACGCTAGTGCAACAAAAAGTTTTGTTCATATGAAACATATTACCACAATTAGCTTAACCCTGAAATATTACAGGGTAGTTCTCTTTAGTTAACGAGAAATAGTGAGTCAGAGTAGGAGAAATCGCCACGTTTTGATAGCTTGTGTACAGCCTGAATATACACCTGTATAACAGGAGTATATTCTACGTTTTGAACGCCATGTTGTCTTTTTCGAGCAGACGCGGATTGTCAGCGGTTTTCAAATTTTGACGTCACTCAGTGCTTTTTCCTTCGACGGATTTGTTGTTTTGTAGGCGATTACAATGTCGATGAGGTGCGTTGTTTAGTGTTCATATGACGACGATTATTTTAGTTTAAGTTCTTCGAGTTCCCCAGGCGAGAACCTAGACGAATTTATTGAACATAATTTACAAGCAGAAGAAGTTTAGGGTTATCGATTTCAACCGAAACGAGATTCTTACAGCAGACCCTGGTCGTATGGAGGGTCGAATTAAAGAACCAGACGAAGATATATGTAGCTTTTGCTGGACAAATTGTTATGGTGAGTTCTATTTATAGTTTTATTAACGTCTGTAAATACTTAATAATTTATTCGTATTTATCTCTGTACCAGAGATACGTTCTAGACTCTCTGACGAAGGGCTTTCGCACAAAATATTTGATCTCGTATTTTTATTTTCAATTTGTATTTCTACACTGGCTACGCAGCACACTACTTTCATTACCACTATTTGTATTCATTTGGCATACTTGGTTGGTGTCGCTGAATTACATCTTCTTTTGATGGCCTTGGTGTTATACAATTGCCATTTGGATTATTTGCCGGCTTATATTGATAATCAAAGTTTTGTCCTTGCTTGGAAACCCAATTTATGTAAGATTTTTCTTATTTGTTATTTTAATAATTAGGATTATATATTTTTTATTGTTTTATTAAATAAACTTCAAATATATGCCATCTTCAGTACAGATAAACGGTTAACTAATTTACAAGTAGATATACTGTACGTGTCTTTATATATATAACTATAAATACGAACCTGTAATAATCCCCTCGCCCGCCTTTTCTACCACTACCCCCAACCCACCCCTTGAGTTTCTTTTCCCCATCCATGGCCCCCTGCAGTGCCCAGACCGCGTCTGTCGATAACAAATCCTTAAAATCAGGTTCGTTGTACGTACATTTTGAACGGTATCTCAGCCCATATTTACTCCATTTCAATTCTGAAAACAGTTTTTTTAATTACTGGGTCTAAATACATGACATACGTGCCTATTATATTACAATAAACATGTATACCCTTCGTAAAAACTGTTTATGTACATAGAAATTATTCTGCAATCAGCCAGCCCAGGCCCAACCGCATCATGCACGTTACTGCAGAAGAGTTATTGCTATACCCTCGGCGTCCGCGTCCGTATCTTGGCCAAATGATAAGGTCAGCCTTAAGATGATGAATTTTCAATGTGTTTAGCATTGAACAAGACGGTTTTACCCCACGCGATAACAAGCTTTTTCCCGAGCTTTCACTGTGTTGTAGTGGCGAAGCAGGCCATGCATGGCAACTGGTCATGATATGTAAACTCTAAGATGAACTATATATTATTCAAAGTCAGAAATATATTGTTTTCAAAATATACAGATGATTATAATTTAGCATAGCATGACCAAATGCTATGGCCAGCCGCCAACTGATAGCTCAGAGACGCACGAGCGATCGTAGAATATCCGTCAACTTTTTAACTTAAATTTACTGACATCAATCAAGAATGGAAAATCATATTTATTAATTACTTTGAGCTAAACCTAGAGTAATGTAATGTTAAAGAACGAAGCAATTCTGTTTTGAAAATTTTCAACAATTTGTCACGGTTTAATGACCATTTAATAGTAAGCGTTACTTGTATTCTGTTCCTACTAACCAAACGGCTCTTCGTGTATCGGACACAGAAATTTAGCACTGTATAGAATTGCTTCGTTCTTTAAAAAATCCAGTTTATTTTTGTCCTGGAGTTGTCCAATTCATGAATTAAACCTATTATAGATAAAATAAACGGGATTTTATTAAAGAACGAGGCCAGTTATATACAGTGCTAACTAACATACATTTTACTCGTGCAAATTTCTGTGTCCGGTACACGAAGTAAGATCTATCTCTTACTTGATTCTAGAATACTTAATATTATCGAGTACTTCTAGCTCACTTTTTAAATTTCTGGCTTTCCCTCTCTCTTCTTTCCATACTGGTGTGTCTTAGAAGGGTTTCTATTCTTATAAGTTCCAGGCATAAGCTCCCTGATTCTGTTTTACTTCAGTGTTTACGTTTCTATAATATAAATCGTCGCTTAATTGACTTGACAACTTTGCGTTTCGATCAACATTTATAAAATCACCCACTAGTGTTCCTAGCATTTGAAGGACTAACTTTTGTGGTCAATGGCTTATGGATTTACAACAATTTCACTATATTTCAATAGGTTATATTTGCTTTTATTTGGCATATCACATCCTCATAAATGAATTGCAGTACGGTGTTTGCAATATGGAGCAACTGGCAAGCTCGGGCCGTGCGCTCAGGAACGCTTCTGTGCCCGCATACTCATATTCTGTGCTCATAGCCTCAAACTGTACTCGACTTTTCTTTTGTATTTTCTAATTAGTTCCACGCGATATCTCATAGAACAAAGGAAAATTTTCCACCTAGTAGAGATTCGACGTAAGGGGCGGTTTTCCACTGGGTGAATATTTTCGCGAAAAGCGAATTTCTATATTCAAAATATTTCTGATTAGTTCCAGCTGAGAGCTCATAAGAGGTATTTATAGGACGTAATTGGACAACCATACTGTAGTTTTGACAAGGAGTGAGTCGATAAGGAGTCTTTGGTGTTCATTTGACTATGCTAAGACAATAAGACACTGCGTCGGGATAAAACTTATTTAAATTCATAACATCAGGCTGGGGAATTCAGTATAACGAATTTGCAAATGTAAATAGAAATGCAAATGTCTATTGTAGTTTTAGCCTGATGTTATGAATCGAAATAAGGTTTATCCCGACGCAAAACACGTCATTTTGAACTGGCTTATTAGATAAATTCAGCAAAGAGTATTGCATAATATGTGGTGATTTCAAGATTGACTGGCTATCAGATGAAAATCAGAAACAGCGGATACTTAAAATATTTGGTCCCTCGCTATCAGCAAAAGTTGCATCTTCTTATAACCGATTATGGATCAGTTCTGGATCATCTGTACACCAATATTCCAGACGAATACGTTACATGTGGAATATATGAATCATATTGTTCAGACCACAAACCGGTGTGATGCGCCTTAAAATAGATGAGACATGCATACATATAATACATACATCATAATGTTCGCTTCATAATATGTCTTCAGCGCTCGAATTAACTTTCCCAAATTTCCCGATCGTCATGATTTTCCGCCGATCAAATGAAAATCTGGCCGATCAGAAACGTTTTCCTAAGTTCACTACACTATGACTGTCACTACTTAAAATTGCGGTCACAATCTATTTTAACAATCTTTTGATTCTAGATGTGATGACTGAGATAATTTTCTTTCTTCTTGAAATGACTTTTGATTTCTCTGAAATATTATACATTATACAATGAAAAACCACTGCTGAAAATCTCACGCTAGTTCAGACTATAAGCTGTTACGAGGATGTGTCAGAAATTGCTTTGCCTAAATTGTAATATGAATCGTAAAACAATAATCAAATGTGCAAACCGTCGTTTAATGTTGGTGTAATTGCAATGTACTTTCAATTGGTCTATGACTGTACGTGTGTGGGATCGCGATTCTTGCATTCACAACAAAACGTCTGCATTGAGCTAAAACGAAACAACGATATTAATTTGTGTCAGTGATAAACATGTATATTTGTCTTTTAACTGTACGCCTGTACATCTTTTTGAATGGTCCAATATATTTCTTGCCGATCAAGATGATCGCCAACCCTGCTTTTCCGTCTATCATAAACAATTTCTTGCCGATCATTGATCGGTGATCGGCGCTTATTTCGAGCCCTGGTCTTACACACAGGTTAAAAGTTAAAAAGTTTAAAAACTATCAAACGTAATTTTCAACTACAATGTCATCTTCCGGGTTCAAATTGACCATTAACTAACCTTCGCCATAGCTGCAAAGCTGAGTATTCAAAGCGTAAACCTTAATTGCTTAAACAACCTGTTAACAAACATCTTTTGTATTCTATAATAAAATTGTCGTATATTATGTAATTAAAGATTGGTGGTAGCATAAAGGAAACGAGACCATTGGTTGCGTTATAAATCAACCCATGGTTATAAGCAAGCTTTATAATAATAACTAGAAATACGTTATACGCAACACCCGTCGCCCGTAGTTGCTAATTTACTACTGTAATACAGTACTGTAGTTCTTTTACTTGAATTAGGTAATAGCCAATTTATTTGCAAAACTGAATAGACTTGCAGTGGACAAATATCTCTGACAGCTTTGTGTTGTTTGAATTTAA
Organism: Chrysogorgia sp. JL179-B06; assembly: GCA_035772405.1. NCBI lineage: Eukaryota > Metazoa > Cnidaria > Anthozoa > Scleralcyonacea > Chrysogorgiidae > Chrysogorgia > Chrysogorgia sp. JL179-B06. The sequence continues at coordinate 819,758 of JAYKKM010000215.1, read as the reverse complement.
TTCTTTCATAGGACATCAAACTAAATAGTGCAAACTTTTTAAATTTTTGTGTGCAGTACCTGCACTGAACAGAATAGTGAGGAGGTTTACTGCTGTTTCTACCATCAATCACTAATAAAGAAATGACAGTATTAATGTCTCACACTATTGATGATTCACCAAGAGTCCCGGACAGGAATCGAACCTGTAAAGTACCTTCTGCATTGTTGGTGACTAACCATTGAGCCATCAAGACTCATATGGAGAGAGGTTACAATGATGTACTGGTTCGATTGATATATGTACTGCCTATGCGGCAGTTACTATTACTGTATCAGTAATGCTTGGAATATGGTATATATCAATCAAATCAGTACATAATTGTAACCTTGACTTTCCATCTCAATGGTTAGAGTGTCTCTCATGAGCAGCAATCATAAGGTTACAGGTTTGATTCTTGTCCAGAACTCAGAATAATTTTCTGAGGATTAAGGAGCTTGACAATTATCCATGTATCATTTGCATGTGTCTACTCCAAGTTCTCCAACATACACGACAGCAGTGTATATATTAACTGATTAATACATACAGGCATTACTATTATATGACAGCCACATAGGCATTAGGAAGTACATATATATATATATATATATATATATATATATATATATATATATATATATATATATATATATATATATATATATATATATATATATATATATATATATATATATATATATATATATATATATATATATATATATATATATATATCAAACCAGTACATCATTGTAACCTTCACTGAGTCTCAGTAGCTCAATCGTTAAAGCATCTAACCAGCATTCCGAAAGTTACAGGTTTGATTCCTGTCCAGGACTCATTGTCTGATGATATGAGCTTGACAATCATCCATGTATTGTCTGCCTAATCTGAGCTCTGGATTCACTACAGCAGTGTACATATTAACACTGACCAGTATCAGTAATGCTTGTTTATACTACAAAATTGTGGGCCAGGCTCAGGTTGTATATTATTAAACACATCTATAGTATGCAGTTTCAAATTTTTCCTGTTCAAGGGCTTTCAATGGTATACAGTACAACTTTCTCGGTTAAGTATTTCAAAATTTGTCTAAATATTTCTGAACAATCACAATACAGTACAACTATTATTAAACAATAACGTGGTTGTTGTTTTATTGAAGAGTACTATAAAATGTTGTTATTCGTACTGTACATTGTAGGCACTAATAGGCACTGTAGAAATACCGATCTCTTATAAAAGTTGGTGCACTGCCTAAATAGTGTGTAACAGGCCTCAACATTCAACGCTTCGAGCGAAAGCCCTCTCAAGAATAAACGATAAAGTAGTGAAGGCAGTGCCTATTCGTACGGTAGCAGTAAGGCGGTAGTCTTTTAGAATTCAACGAAATGCTAATCCTAATATCACCAAAATACAAAACCTAACCAAATTACTAACCCTAACCAAAAAACTATGCTGAAAAGGCATATTAATGTTTATCGAACTCGACCGGAAATCGCGGGTTGGGAACGAACGCCTTCATGTTTAAATATATCTCCTGTCTTACAAATATATATATAGACACTAATAAAAGTTTAAATAAATCAAAAGGACCTTCGCTCAACACATGCAGACTCACAGTGTACTATTATTAGCTAATTTATTTACCTGCATTCGTGTCTGAGCAAAGTATCCATAGGCATAGCTGAATATTTCAAAATAAAACTTGCTTGTCCGTCAACACTACATTCTACAGTTTCGGCATGAAATCAGTGTTTGTTCAAAACAAACATTCATACTGCATCCGCTGATTTTGTGCAGAATATGACTTGTTTTGATGGTCTGGTATTGCAGTAATTATATCTTTTGTCGGTGTCGCTCTCCTTTTATGTCTTTTATCCGTAGTCTTTCGACCTTTTGCTCCTCGGTTTCAACTCGATTTTGTCTTGCCGCCTTCCTCTTCCGCTCCTCTTTTGTTTTGTTTGCTTGTATTGGTTGTTTATCCATAGCAATAAATTGTTTTCAAACTCACTTTTTCAAAGTTTTTCACTATTTACCAGGCCAAATTTTCCGAAGCCGCGCATTTGGACGACGGTTGAACGGTTGATGCATAACCAGTTTGTCCATCACTGCAGACCAAAGCATCCCCGTGGGGACTAAACGCCGGTCGATATTAGCACCCTCGCCCTCAGGCCTTCGGCCTTCGGCCGGCGCTTCGCGCCGGGCGAGGGGATAATAATAATAATAATAATAATAATAATAATAATAATAAAAGACGTATTAGGAGCATTATACAATAGTCTCAATGCTCTTATAACAATATATTTTTAAAGTTACTTATAAAACTAGAAATACGTGTACGCAACAACCCCTCGCCCGCTTACTGTTTGAGGCTTTAATATTGCCAAACTGAACAGATTTTCAAACTGCTTATTTTTTGGGTGCAATTTGTGGGTAGTGTACTGAACAGAACCCAAGTGGGAAAGTCTGCCAACACAATTGTCTCGCAGGCAGGTTTCGAAATTAGCGGTTGCCCGATAGCCCGGGGCAACCAAATTTTCACTTGGGCAACTAAATTTTTGCACTTGGTAGCCCTTCGTGCAACCCAATTTCATAGATGATCGAAGAACTTTCAGTAGAACGAACGAACCAGCTACTTTTCATGTTCGTTTCCCACGATTGGAAAGCACGAGGCACGCGCACGTCCGCCATGATAGCTATTTGTTTATTTAAATGAGTTTACTATAATTCGAATTTACCAGAAAATGTAACAGTGATCCAAAAAACACTAATGACCTGACTAATAGTGATACAAACTCGGAAAAAATGACAAAAACTACCGGAAGCGAGCAAGGTAGTTATGAGAAAGATCGAGTGTGAGTATTTCCGCCGGCGTGGAAAAACAATCGCGAATGGCTAAAATATATATTGAGGAAGAGAAGATCATAATTAATTAATTTTAATAATTAATTTAAATAATAATTTTATTAATTATATATTACATAATTAAAGTTAATTATGTCAGTTATGCTTTTAATAATAAATTTCAACATGCATGTTTACAGTACCGTAACAGTGACATACTCATAATTTTACTCAAAGTACAATTGTATTCACGAGACTGCATAACCTTGTACCCTACATACATGTACCCTACTGTAATAATGTAATCTGCATGTTCCTTATTGCCTAATTGTCAGTATAAGCAGATACATGTACCCTACTGTAATAATGTAATCTGCATGTTCCTTATTGTCTAATTGTCAGTATAAGCAGATACATGTACCCTACTGTAATAATGTAATCTGCATGTTCCTTATTGTCTAATTGTTAGTAGCAGATACCAAAAGATTGCATACCTAAATTTATCCTAGACCAAATTGATAAGTCTGATAAACCTTTTATTCTTTTAGAAGACTTCTGTTTCTTAACTTTTATTAATATTATATAATTATGCACATTCATGTACCAGTATTTCAATGGTATTCAAGTACCGGTAACACAATTTCAAAAATTGAAATGACAAAAGCCCATAATATACAACAAAGAACGATATTGCTTAATCTAATTATTTCACCAATATATATATATTAATTCAGGATGAAATTCCTTTCAGCTGCTTCTTGTCAGTGGTGTGATACCACTTGTTTAATCCTAACATGTTCCCCTGACACAGTGAGTGTTAACCTACCCATTTATACATTATACAGTATTTATCCTTCAAAAGCTGTGTAAAAATATACATCGAAAGCCTAGGACTGGCACTGCCCAGGCCTACTATCCAGGACAAAGGTGAATTTAAACAGACACACTAAGCCATTGGCCAGAAGGGCATATGCCATAATATCAGATGAGCATAAATGCTGATTGTTATAGGCAGTATGGTGTATGTTTACACTATTAAAGTGAGTAAAATGTAAGCCAGGCCCAAGGTGGCATCCAGCCAGGTTGGTCCTGGTTAGTCGTATAGACTTGCAGTATAAATACAGCTATAATCTGTACTTTTTTACATCCTTACCACCAGTACTGGTACTCACTATATAGGCAAATTATCAAGTATTGCAATTATTCCATTGTGGATGAGGTTGCAAAGTGACCGAGCGAAACAATGGTGATGGATAATTTAAATAAAAGTATAAAATCTGCCATTCAAAATTTGTATTAACATTTCTTATTCTGCAATATCATAATAAAGCACATAATTTATTGGTATTATACCAGGGCTCAAGATTTGCAGTATCCCGATATCCACGGGATACCAGATTTTAATTTTGGATATTGGATATCATAGGCTTAGTATCCCGACGGGATACTATAAAAAATTTGAATTTCCGATCCAAACTCCAAAATCTGTACATTTTGGCGAAATATTCGACAAAATACTGTAGCTCTGTTTTGGCGCTTTGTTTGTTATTCCGTGTATTTTTTTCGTTGTTTGTCGCACGAATGCGGAATAGATCTGGGCACGAGATTAACTCATGCACAGTGTTGCCAACCTTGGGATTTTATCCCAAGATCTTGGGATTTTTTTGAAGGAGTTCGGAATTTTTGGGATTTTTTCTCAGGGATTCGACCTTGGGATTTTTCTTGGGATTTTTCCAGAGCAAACAGTTTCGGTTTTAAAAAGCTGATTTCAATTTCAATACCCTTAAAGGCATGTGAATTTGTACTTATGTTTAATTAAAGAAATACATATTCTATTTGAAAGCTCTTGTCTCTCGGTTATTCGAGTCGGAGAGAGTACTCAAACGGTGATAGAAACCTGGGAACTAGTAAGGAAATGAAGCTGTGAACCTCTGGTGAACCTTGGGATTTTTTTGTTAAAAAATAGGGAATCTTGGGATATTTTCAGACCTTTATTGGGATTTTTACGAAACATGCAGTGCCTGTATTAAAAGCATGTGCTCGAGCAATGTTTTATTAAATGCATGTGCTCGGCAAATATTTAATACGAAAACAGCGAGACAATCAACAAGGGGAGACAACCAACTTCAACAGCTGAAATAACACAAGTTGATGACGAGAGACAACCTACTTCGTCTTCGGTAACCCAAACACAACAACGTCAACAAGGCACACACGTTCAAATCGGTGATGAAGGCCTACAAGATACTAAATTTCAAGGAGGGATACCAGATTTTAAGGTGCTAGTATCCACTTGGATACTGGTAAAAAATTCAAATCTTGAGCCCAAGTATATCTTGTGTAAGGACTATTCAATTTCGAGCGAAAGCCCTTCAAAGGTCTGATTGGCGCTTTCTCGATATATCAACAAAGCGAAATTCAAATAATCGCTAATCCTAACCCTAACGCAAATCCTAACCCTAATCCTAACCCTAATCCTAACCCTAATCCTAACCCTAACCCTAATCCTAACCCTAAAACTAACTTCGGTTGATGTTATAATAATTTTAAATTTCGGTTGCCATGACGACATGCCAAAAGTGAAATGTTCCGACCACAATATCTTTTGAAGTACTAACTCTAAGAACTCATTCTACATATCTAATGAAAGCTTGATTAACAGCCTCTGACATACCTACAAAAATATTTTTGTAACTGATACCTAACAGCTTGATTGGATTGACAAACTCCGTATAAATATTTTAGATATTCAGACGACGATATCTTTTGAACTACTAACGCAAGAAAATCATGCTATACATCAAATAAAAGCCTGAATAACATACTCGGACATGTTTGCCAAACTATCTTTGTAACTGACTAACAGGTTTAAAAAAACGAAAACGGGTTTACCTTTAGTTTTGACGCCACGTATAAAACTTGATTTACGAACTTGATTTACGAACTTGACATCTTCGGACGACGATATATTGCATTTTCACTACCTTTTCACGATCTTTTTGAACTCAAATCTTCATTCACCGTTAAACACCGGTTTAACCTCAAATGCAGATATTTTTTATTTACCATATCTAGTTACCAGGGCCAAATTTCCCGATGCCGCGCATGGGCCGTTGATCTTCAATATATATATAAAATTAAATTGCATTCGAGATAGGCATCCGCTTGGATCTCGCGTGATAAGGGACTAAACGCCGGTCGATATTATCACCCTCGCCCTCAGGCCTTCGGCCTTCGGCCGGCGCTTCGCGCCGGGCGAGGGGACTAATTACAGTTTCATTATAGGATAAAGCCTACTACATATATTTCCACTATGAACAAACAGCTATTAAATTTAAAAAAGAAAAAGTCTTAAGTACTGAATTAAAACTACTTAACATTTCAAAGATTCTAATTTCCTGTGGTAATAAATTCCAACAGTAAGCAAGCTTATAAGAAAGCTTATAAGCAAGCTTATAAGCAAGCTTATACGCAAGCTTATACGCAAGCTTATAAGCAACCCTTGTAGAATCAGACACTATTTAATTCCCATTTATTTCCTATTTTTCTAAACTATTTATTTCCTATTTTTAACATATGATATAATTCTATTTGCCTTTCTATTTTTTCCCTATGATTTTCCTATTTAAATTAATATAAAAAACTATTTTTTTCCTACCTAAGTGGAACCCTATTTTTTTCCTATGTTGTGATTTAGTTAAATTTACTTGGTCCAGTCAAATAGCAATAAAATAGGTTTTAAATAGTATATATAATAAATAGTTAAAACATAGTCCTAATATAGTTAAAAAATAGATAATAAATAGTTAAAACATAGTCCTAATATAGTTAAAAAATAGATAATAAATAGTAAATATAGTCCTAATATAGTTAAAAATAGATAATAAATAGTTAAAACATAGTCCTAATATAGTTAAAAAATAGATAATAAATAGTTAATAAATGGTTAAAACATAGTCCTAATGTAGTTAAAAAATAGATAATAAATAGTAAACATAGTCCTAATGTAGTTAAAAAATAGATAATAAATAGTTAAAACATAGTCCTAATATAGTAAAAAAATAAATAATAAATAGTTAGAACATAGTCCTAACTCCTAATATAGTTAAAAATAGATAATAAATAGTATGATTATAGTCCTGGATCCCAGGTGGGATCCTGGGAATTTGGAACGGGATCCCACCGGGCCCTGGTAAATCTCACCCGGGATCCTAAGTAATCCCGCCTGGGATTTTGAAGTGGGATCCCGCCTGGGATTTTAATACAAAAATTTGTATGGGAAATTGTATCAGGTATTAAATTAATGTCATCCCTTAGAAAGGCAGATCATAAACAAGGTTTTCTAAACTGCACAGAGATATATTGTATTACTTGTGACAAAATATAACTTTTAACTCTAATTCTTTAAAATAAATATTTTAATTAGTTCATAATGAAACTTACCCTGGGTGCCAGTGGTTCTTTTTCGGAAGAACCACTGGCACCCAGAGAAAAATGAAACTATAGCTACTTTTTTAAAATAATTGGGGAACTAGTTGAAAATATATGATACATTCAAATGAATATTTAACTAACTTGCTATTGGAAATAAACACTTTAAAATATATACACTAATATTAAGACCAAAGAGTTAAAATTTAGTATGTTAAAGTAACAATGATACATTTATATAAATGTCTCAGTAAAATAATATACACTTAATGTCTGCTCTCGAGGGAAAGAGTTAGTTTTGTTTTCCCGAGAGGCTTGATGTATCTACATATCTACATATCTACATACAGGTATCTACATATCTACATATCTACATATCTACATATCTTCATATCTTCATATCTTCATATCTTCATATCTTCATATCTACATATCTACATATCTACATATCTACATATCTACATATCTACATATCTACATATCTACATATCTACATATCTACATATCTACATATCTACATATCTACATATCTACATATCTACATATCTACATATCTACATATCTACATATCTACATATCTACATATCTACATATCTACATATCTACATATCTACATATCTACATATCTACATATCTACATATCTACATATCTACATATCTACATATCTACATATCTACATATATACATATATACATATATACATATATACATATATACATATATACATATATACATATATACATATATACATATATACATATATACATATATACATATATACATATATACATATATACATATATACATATATACATATATACATATATACATATATACATATATACATATATACATATATACATATATACATATATATATATATATATATATATATATATATATATATATATATATATATATATATATATATATATATATATATATATATATATATATATATATATATATAAGTAGAGTGCTGCGTAGACAGTGTTTTGAATATATAGCAAAGTGAAAAGGTGGTAAACTGCCAAGAATAGTGACGAGATACTGACGTTTCGAGCGGAGCCCTTCATCAGAGTAAGACCCAGATTTACTTGTATCAGATGTACGCAAATTTACAACGTTCAACTTTATTAGTTAAGTTAGAATTCATCATATACCCTTGTGTTAGCACCCCTAATCTTGATACAACTCCCAACACTATAGGATTCATTGTCACACTTCCAGCGATAGATCCGGTCACAGTCAATCCTATACTAGTCATATTTAACGATAGTTTAATTCTCTTCAACATTTTATATTTCCATTTATAACAGGTCGTGAGTTTATGGTAATATGCGTACAATTATTTGAGCTCTAGTATCTCTTCCTCTGATATATGATAATTTGTCAGTATTGCCTCCTTTGTATCCTATGTATTTGCCCCATAATCCATCGTCGTTTGAGATAATCGCCTCCCAATCTGTCGTAGACACCCTCGCGACCAACCTCACTGCCACAAAAACGGATATGTCACAATATTGCATACGTTGGCAGTTAAAGTGTATTCCAGCTTCAAGTGGAATTGGGGTTAGTTCAGGGGATAGAAAGCTATGACCATTGTTAACAACAAGAATAGGACCAGATAAGTTGGACTATTTTGTACCAGCGTGTTTGTTTTGTCCCCGACGGCTTTCACTTTATTTGTCCCACTGTGGTGTTAAAATCAAATAGGACGTTATAGGACTGTGTTTTAAAGTATTGTCACAAATATATGGATTCCAACATTTTTTACTAATAGCATCCACATAATCGACTGGATCTGCTATGTTTTTGAGTGCCCAGAGCGCCATATCTATATCTCCAGACATCTTTCAACCACTTACGATTAATTTAGGATCATTGTCTAGATGTTTCTTCGCTCTTCTTAATATTTTGGCGCTCTCGTAGTCTCTATCCTCAAATCCATAATATTTTAATCCATAATCATAATATCCATAATAATAGAATTTATAACATATATTTGCTTTTTAAATAACCAGACTCAGTCGAAACCCCTAGAACTAACCCCAACTCTGTCGTATTTTTATCTGATTTACTGGGTGTCGCTTATCTCATGGTTGGCTCATGTGTCCCCGATAGGTGTGGTTTACCATTGATCTTCTTCATTGGTGTCACAGGCTCAACGAAAGTATCCAAGTGTTCTCCTCCAGTGATGTGTAGTTTCTTAGGCTGCTTCGCTGGGGCTTGGTAGTTCAACCCATTGTTATAACCAAATGCCATCCCACTCTCAGACGACTCTCTAATTAGATTGTTGTAGCCTGGGATTGGTGTCTTTAGTAGGACCATGCTTCTAGGGATCAACAAAGTGTTTGGCGTCACTGCCATGTCCAGTTTCACGTTTGTGTCCTTTATCGCCTCTCCGACAGTATGCCGTCCAAAATCAAAATTACTCTCAGTGTAAAAAGTAGAGAGCTGTGTAAACAGCGGACTTTTCATTTGAAACCAACAAGTGAGTTTGTGATTATTATGAATGAATGAATGAATAGTTTTCGCGTGGGCTAGAATGTCCTTCAAAGATTTTGCGTTTGGAATATGGTTTGGAGTTGTAGTTTGTGGCAAATGGCACCACCATGGTCCAAGGTCACGATCTGTCGGTGTCAGTTTACTTTCAGACGATTAAAAGTTCCGCATTGTGTTATTTTCAGTTATAGATTTGGAACTAAGCATATAAATGTCGAACTACCAATGAACTTCCGAACGCGCGTTCTGAACAGACAGTGAACGAAAAGGTGAACTGCCGAGATTTTTGCAACTAAATATACCCCGTGACGTTTGGAACGGAGGTAACCGGTCGGTTTCGCTACAACCTAGAGTCAGTTCGCCACACACATCAAGTCAGTTCGCTACACACATTAAGACAGTTCACTAATATATCACGGAAAGCACGTTGGCGATATTGTTGTATTATAGCAGCTATTTCAACAAAAAAGCGTTAAAATTAGCTTGACAAAAGACTAGTATTTCAATAGGTATTCATGTTCGAGAGCATTAATGGGAAGCGCGTGTTGGCGATGGATGGCATCTCTGAGAGTCATCGCTTAGATTACATCCATCTAAGATTGATAACGCTCTTGCACTGACACTGAGGTGATCTGTTTAGTAAATACAGTACGTATTAAACAAATCAAGTTGTTTAATAAATGATGAGTTGTAGCGAACTGACTTCAGGGGCAGATTTAGCGTAGATCAAACCGGTCATGCGACTGATATAACTTTTTGCTATCATAAAAAAATTCCGAATCGACCTTCACCAGTCGCTGTAAAAATTGCGCAATTACAACAAGGTCCAGTTTTCCCCAGCATAGCCGCTTTCCGCCGGCTACGCAGTCTAGGTCCAGTTGTGACGGCACAACAATGTAAGCATCCGCGATCTTCCGCATGAGCTTTGACTGATCTGAGTAAGATTCCAGCTATTTGATTGCATGGTCAATACACTGATCTCCATGGTGATCGGCCAATTTGACCGATCTGTGGGGCGTTCTGACCGATCTTGGTGATCAGGGACTCCTGTATGAGCCACCTGATTGGTTAATTTAGAGAAATACCGTGTTCTTATTCGCTACTTCATTTGACCGATCTTGACCAATTCGCAGCGGGGGTATCCATCAGTCTAACTGAGCTGTGTATATATATTCAGCAATGGCTCGCGGTATTTACGAAACTGTTCTATCAGGGTTTGAAAGAAACGATGAACATTGTCTGCAAGAAGTGTACGAGGATCTAAACGACGATTAAGATAAAGCTATATTCGATTCGAGTTTACCGGTTCCATGTAATCTATATTTAAGCGTTTCGTATTGACTTTAAAAAGGTTTAAACTTCATATTGACTGAAATACGACCTGGCTGTTCATTGCTTTTGACAGGAAGTCGAGAATAAATAATTCAAGTTCGAATTGGACAAAAAAACTTTTGCAAAATAATAAAATGTTTAATAAAAACATGTTTGAAAACATTAAAAGAAATGCTCAAAAGTGCTGTCAGATCGCGGGAAATGCCATTTCAGAGACACAAATTCAAAAAATTTCCGGGGGAAAATCAACCCCTTCAACGTGTACCCCGCCATTTTGACTTAGGTAAAAATAATCTTAAATCCGCCCCTGAACTTAATGTGTAGTGAGCTGACTTAATGTGTGTAGCGAACTGATTTAATGTGTGTAGCGAGCTGACTTAATGTGTAGCGAACTGACTTAATGTGTGCAGCGAACTGACTTAATGTGTGTAGCGAACTAACTGACCTAATGTGTAGCGAACTGACTTAATGTGTGTAGCGAGTTGATTTAATGTGTAGCGAACTGACTTAATGTGTGCAGCGCACTGACTTAATGTGTGTAGCGAACTAACTGACTTAATGTGTGTAGCGAACTAACTGACTTAATGTGTGTAACGAACTGACTTAATGTGTGTAGCGAGCTGACTTAATTATATGTGTGTGGCGAAATGACATGTGTGTGCGGAGGCCTTCAGTAATTACTCTGATCTAGGGCTCCTGTCGCAGAAATGTCAGTATTTCGTTGCCATTTGGCAGTTCATCATCTTTTCACTTTACTGTCGGTTCAGTTTTCTTTTAAACGCGCGCTTCGGATGTTCCGGAATGACTTCGCACAGCAAAAAATCTGAAACTATTGTTATTAAAAGCTACTTTGGCGGTTTGGCCCCATTTGCTACAACCTATTAAACTATCACAAACAACCAAACGCTTGAAGGACATTTTAGCCCATGCGAAAATTGCTTCAATGTTAAACATAATAATCACAACTCCCCAGTTTGTCAATGGACTATATACTGTATATGCACGCCATTCGCGTGCGTGGAGCATGGGATCTTGGCAAATATAGAAACGTGTATGGGATCTTGGCAAATGTAGAAATTGATAATTTCAGCTATGGTAGCATCAGCTGCATTCTTGTTAGAAAGCCAGGTTTCAGTAACCGTAAGAACATCAATACGCTTTAAAATTATAAAGTCACAGATGGAGGCAGATTTCTTGTTGATTGAATGTGCGTTCCATACCGCAAAACGTAGACGTGGAAGATATTTCGTTTTCTGTTTATCAAATTTGATATTTATCAAGTTGCTTGAGTTTTTGGTAAGTTTTGTGACCTCTTGACCGTAGGGCGTGAAGTAACTCTTACTGGGATAATCCCAGTTTTCAAAGTGGCTGGTTTACAAGTAGCATATTTTTCGACCGCAGCCTGGTAACTCACTGGGGGACGCGCTCCTTGTTTTTAGTATTGTTAAGTTGTAACGTCATGAGTTTGAAGCAAAGTTTTACTGCTGGATGCCATTCATAACACAAGCCTGTTTTGGGGAGCAGGAACCCAGGTGTTTTATCGTGATACCATCACTAGAAAGAATATCAACCAAGACTAAGAGCTCTTCCTACCCTTTCCCACAATCATAATGGATGTTTATATTCAGAGTTTTTCTTCTCCTAGAGAGGTTGCCTTCACCACGGCTATAGGGCCCTTCCTACCCTTTAATTGAAACCGATTTGATGGATAAATCGTCAACCACATGACTTGATGAACATCCAAACCACCTTCGGTGATGATATTATGAAACAGTACTTTTAATATAACAATGAAGCCATTAAATGCAATAGTCTGGGTAAGCCCCGGACAAGCTTCAAGTTTAAAAAATCATACAAAATCAAAATGAAATAGCCCAACACTGCGAAAGTTTGCCAAGATGTGTAAAAAAGTCGAGCGATCGATTTGAAGTTATTGAGGAATCAGAAAACTTGCGGCAAAACGCTATCTAATGCAAAAAAGAGGCAGCGAGTTAAGGTCAGACGAAGATCAACAAATCATTAATAATATTCGCGAGAGGTCGCTATACAAAAAAAAAAAAACTAAAAAAAAAGAACTAGCTTTGCAAATGAATATTTAACAATTAGACAACGAGAACGAGTTCTCTATGAGCAGATAGTCTATCTGCTCATAGACAACGAGGGCAAGTTGTCTACATGTAAGTGTTTTAATATCAACCATAAACAACCTTTATGTCTTCCGTTCTGTCTAAATAAAACTTAATTATACCTTTGGCATATTTCGTGTTGCTTTTCCGGAGCTCGGTTTACTGGGTCGACATGTGAAGAAGAGAGAGATTATGACTCGTTTGGGATAATTTGGCTAGGGTTACCAGTCCCCTAGCCGTTTTATTAAAACTTTTATAATATAAATTGTAAAATATGCATTTTATAAATGTTATAGAATGTCTGTGTCCAGTAAAGGTGAGGGCCATTAACGCCAACACATTATACGTCTAATATCTATAATAAGTACATAAAAATGGAGGTTGCTATGGGGAGGAAGGTGGGTAACAAACAAATTGTATTTTTTCACGTCTTCACTCGTTCGTGGACGGAGGTGAATGACAACGTATAGTGATATAGCCCGCGTTGTTGTACCCATTTCCTCCTGGTTACTGTCTGTCAATGCTCCATGATAATATCTTATTTACAGTATTTATGGAATTCGTAATCAGTAAATTATAAGTACTTGACATTTTTTAGTATAACGCACTTGAAGTAATCTCTACTACAAACACCGACAAAACCGAAGACATAAAATTCCTATTCGCGAGCAAATATTTTATTTCTAACATTGTTCCAAATTTTCAGATAGTTTTACCTTTTTGTTTGTAGAAGTCTCCCATTCAAAAATGTAGAGTTGCTCCATGACACATGATAAACAATCGCTCACAAAAAAACGAGATTGTTATTACTTTGCTTCACATTTGGTATAGATATACTCCATAGACATAAGCGAATTCATTTTCTTATTCGAAAATGTCAAACTGAACAATTTTCCATTACTTTCGGGCCAATGTTTTCATGATTTCATCACTCGTATATAAATTTTAGCGGACGCCATGTTTGGACTAGATTCCAAGTCTGGCCGTGCAGCTTGAATATGTCGTGGCTTCTGATTGGTCAGGATAGGAATATTCCAGCATAAGAAGGTTTGTGATTGGGTAACGCTACTCACCGTCTATCACCAATAGACAGTGAGTAGCTCAGTCAATCAGAATGCCGAACTTGTAATAGACCGCTAGTTTGTTGATACTAATACTGGATAGAGGAAGACCAGGCAATTCCAATTATATATGATTAACAATGAAAGACGCAATATTCACAGAGAAAATCTCAATATTGTTGTTGCTAGGATACACAAAACAAAAGATATACAAAACAACTGCCAATATAAACGTTGAATTATTTAAAAATTTACCCTACGAATAAATGAAAAACTTGTATGGTAGAACTAAAAAACAAATCCCCGCAGCAAAAGGGTATAAAATGAAACAACTTAGCTTGTCAATAGACGACAAAATGAAAAAATTAATGACGTGCTTCACGTCTTCAATTAGCCACTCGACAGAAAAGTCCTCCAAGACTTTGGATATAACTGGTGTGAGGGGTGTGGTCTTTGGTACAGGGGTGATATGCGAGGCCTTCCATTGAGTTGGAAATATGCCAGAAGAAAATTACTGATTAAAGATCACAGCAGTAGGTTCGGCTAGCTCAGGAGCAAACTCCTTCCAAATGCGTGTTGGAATTCTATCAGGCCCTGTGCCTTTAAAGAACCAAGACTAAGCAGCTTTTTCCGAACATCAGTTCGAAATATTGTAGGTGGTTGTTCAAGAGATGGTAAGAAAGAGAGCATTATACAGGTATCCAGGGCTTGTGTCAGTTGTTTTGAGATTACGTACTTTTCTTTGATATAACTCCTTTTTGCGCTCACGAATTACGCTCCGAACCTTAGTTTTCAGATGGTGCCATTTGTCCCTAGTGCCGGAAAAATAGGCCTGTTGACGCTCTAATATAAGTAACTCGATCTCAGATGACATCCAAGGTTTGTCTGCTAGGTGTATTTTAATACACTTTCTTCGAAAGAAAATGTCTATGAAAGTCTTAAGATCACAAATGAAAGTGTTGGTAAGTGCATCAACTGATGGCTTGATGCTTACCTGGCTGAACCAAATGTGCTCACAAGCCCACTTCCCAAAAGCTCAAAGTGCAGACTGCGGAAAGCGACGTACAGAAATCTTTTTTTTTGTTACACTGCTGGCCAGGGTTAAGTTTCCAGTGAACTGAGCTATGGTCAGATTAGCCTAGGTGCGTGCTTAATACAAGCTTGCTATAGTGGTCTGAGATGTTAGTTAAGATAAGATCCAAAATACTATTGCTACGAGTTGGTTCACAGACGACCTGTTTCAGATTATGGTGCATCAAAATATCAGAAATATCCAGCGTGTTGAAATCTCCGAAAAGGGTCACCCCACAATCAGGGTGGGTAGACCTGACGGAATCAAGAGTTCAATGATATATGATCCGGGCAGTAAGGGGGCGCGCGAGACGGGTGGGGCGGAGAGCCACATACACTCGTGATCAGGAGACTCGAGGTCCAGCCTTCTCTTGAAAGGGATGTTAGACACAAACAAACATCCCCTCTGTTAGGGCGATCCCTGCGTGGTAAAGTACTGTATAGCCAGGGATGCTAAGAAAATCACTGTCAATGAGGTTGTTAAGCAAAGACTCGGTAATGGCCGCAATGTCCATATGGACTGTCAACAGCTGAGCAGTTAATTCGTCTAGTTTTTTCCATACCAAGCGGGCATTAGCAAGATAGAAACTCGGTAAATAAGTTTTAGATGGCATTGGAAGAGTCGGCACTCGGATACAATTCAAAAAGCGTGATTCCGAACGATTAGGCAGGCGCGCACGCGAGGCCTCGTCACGGTATGTTATTCTTACATGAATTGCTCCACTGCGTCTAGATGGTAAATTTATGCAGTGCCTGAACGTATTTGCATAGTCGCCAGAAATTAAGACACAGTTATTAAAATTTCTTGATCTTCTTGGTTCACGAAAGAACGCCCGATTAGTCTTTATACGACGGGAATTCAAAAGGGTAGGAATCGGGAATGTGTCACGCCTGTTAAAGCCAGGTGAAACGGTGCTGAATAATCCAAGACTTTGAAACCGAAGCTTCAGGCTGGGATCAATCAAAGGCAGGCGATTCACTATGTTGTAGCTACGTAACTCAGATGACGGGTAGACATCCTCGAGTTACTTCGTTCAAAGGTTGTATTCTGGTTGCCTTGAAACAAACAATGCCCAGGAAGAGGATGAACGTCACCGCTACGAAGAGTCTTTTCCTGGCCAGTAGATCGCAGGATAATAATAATAATAATAAAAATCGTTTTTTTAATAAAAGAAAATTACATTGCAGATTATTATAAAATATTTCTGAATTGCGTAATTCTTACAAATTCATACTTATATAGTTATGTCTATAAATATTTAACTGTAATTAGTTTACAATTTGACTATAAATAATTATTAAGAAATGGTATTTAGCTATTTGTTAAAATGTACTATTTGCAGTTCAATGAACATTGTTATAGTGGTTACTACTCTTGATAATGAACGAGTTGGCGAAACGGTTTGTTCTTGTTACCTTAACGTCAAGGGACCTTTGTTTCCTTAGTCCGTAACGCGGATTAACAATAGGTTTTGGAATTAGATGGTGTATTTTACTGTTCTCGTTTTCAACAATCGATTAAAAAGAACCCCAGTTAGCGATTCTTGATGGTCGTTTATAGAATCAAGATCTGCCAAGGCAAGCGCCTCTTGATAGGGGCGATTTGGAAAAACACAGGCTAAAGCTCTTTTCTGGACCTTCTCCAGTTCTGCCCTCAGGTAAGTAGGGAGCGCGTAGTGGAAAAGGGGAGGCGTAGTCTAATGGGATCGAATACACGCGTAGTAGTATGCGATAAGATGCTTTGGTGGAACTTTCGCTCGTTTTAATTGATCATTCCATGACAGGATACGGTTGATGGTGAGCCCAAGCAACTTAACACTATTTTCACAATTTATTGGAGTTCCCTGTATGAAGATTGTTGGAGGTGGCTGGTTCTTGGAACGACGGAAATTAACTATCATTTCTTTCGTTTTGTCACAGTTCAACTGGAGCAGGTTGTTCTCGGACCACTCTTGAACTTGGTCAGCGACTTCTTGAGCATTGCTTTGATTTCCTTTGGTAATTATCTCGGATATCGTAGTATCGTCGACATACTTCCATATGCTGAAAAGGTTTTCGTTAATTGCGAGGTCATTGATCATTACCAAAAAAGCCAGGGGTCAAGTTTGGTTCCCTGAGGAACACCTGAGGGGACGGAGCCCCATTCGAAACAACAATCCTGACCCAAATTTACTCTCTGTGTTCTACAGGTAAGAAAACTGAAAATCCAGTTGATTATGGTATGGGGGATTTCCAACTGCTTCAATTTGCTGATGAGAACAGCGTGATCTATAAGATCGAAAACATTGCGGTAGTCAAAAAGCAATATACGTATACTGTAGTTCCTGGTCTGTCCGTGGCACTCAACCACTCGTGTACCATATTGATTAACGCCAATACTGTAGAAGAGCCTGGGATAGTCCCATATTGATTAGGGTCTATTGATCTTATCACAGCTGGTTTAACGTGTTCGGTAACCACGAATTCTTCAGCCACCTTAGAGAGAGATGGAGTTAGTTAAATAGGACGGAGTTGTTTACTGGGAACTGTTACTTGTTTCTCTTTAGGAATAGGGATGATGTCCGCAAGTTTCCAATCGGGTGGTACTCTTTGCTCTCTAAAGGACGCGTTTAAAATATCAGCAACTGGTTCAGCAAGAAGCTCCGCATATTCCTTGAACATCAAGTTCGAAAGGCCGTCGAGGCCAGGAGCTTTAATTGTGCCTGTTAAGGTGTTGAAGGGTATTGTAGACACGATGGATTGAGAGCTGAGGGAAATCTGCGTCTTCGTTTACAGGGAGATACACTGCATTTGGATCTAACGGCTCGTAGTCTTGTAATGGTTCGAGGAGAGCAAGCTTGATAGCGTTTGCTATTTCCTTGCGGGACTTATTCTCGTACTCTGAAACTCTGAGTTTAGTTGTTAGGTCAGAATTGTCCTTCTTTTCTGACCCACTGAGCTTTTTAATTTCCTTCCACCATTGACGCGGGTTGGTCTTTTTCATGTCTTGAACATTTGAAGAATAGTATTTTGCTTTACACTGCTTTCTTACTTTATTTACCTTATTACGGTAAATATAAACGGCGGTTTAGGAAGACACATCACAACAATGCCATGCTTTGTTAATTTCACCACTTCCGATCTATCTCGGTGTAAACGACGAGAATTGACCAGCCTTTACTCATATGATAGGACAGGCAGCAAAGTAACGTCTTTAGCTGTACGATGAAAAGGGATGGCAACTTCTAACTCAATGAAATTATTTTAAAAAGTTAAAATTTTGAAGAACATAACAGAGGCGCGCGTGGCCGCCATTAGCTCGCAGTCCCAATTCAAATGTGACCGGATCAACCGTTACGCGTTTAACTATTATTATGACCATGTAGTTTAACTAGATTTAACTTGTTTGTTAAGTTGGTTACTTGCTAAGTCATCTACATTCTCTTCTGGTTTCCTTACACACCCAGCTGTTTGTGGTCGATTAGCGTAGTCATGGTCAGCTGCGGCAATGCACTTCCTTTACCTAAATCCTGTTATTGTAGAATATGCAGTAGCGAAGCTGGCCGTAGCAACTGGTCATGCTATGCTAATTTATAAACATCTGCATATTTTGGAAACAATATATTTCTAAATATATGAATATGTAAATCGTTTCAAAATTTGCATAGCAAGACCAGTTGCTATGGCCAATTTCGCCACTTTTTACAGCTCAATCTTACTTTAGCAAATTTGAACAAAACACAACTATGAACTACATGTATGTGAAATGAACTATGCAAATTTCAATAATTTTCGGCTGATTTGTTTTTGTTCGATTCGTATGTGTTGTCGCGTTTTGTTGACTCTTGATTGATTTGAAACATGAATGGTAACCACATTTATGTCAAGTGAATGAATTTTAAATGTGAAAGTAAATAAAGCACAAAGAACTAGTGCTGTTTAAAGAATCAATGAATTTAATATTTAGAGTTGAAGATTAGAATATATATATATATATATACCATTTAAATTATGTGCTTAATAATAATATTGCAGAATGATAAATGTTAATACAAATTTTGAATGGCAGATTTTATACTTTTATTTAAATTATTCATCACCATTGTTTCACTTGGTCAATTTGCAACCTCATCCACAATGGAATAATTGCAATACTTTATAATTAGCCTATATAGTGGGTACTGGTGGTAAGGCATCCATACATGTCCAATACTGTCGCATTCATACGGATCGTAAAGGTTATTTACGATCCGTAATCTATATGTTCGTTTCGTGACTGCCCTCGTGGATTCATACGGATGGTAAACGTTATTTACGATCCGTAATCTACATTTTCATTTGGTTAATTGCGTCATGCTGCGCAGCTTGGGCTTCACGAATGAAGTCCAGCTGAGCTAAAACATTGCACCCTAACGAAATGACCTTACCATCCGTACGGTTTGTACGGATCGTACAGATTGAAAATACTTGATTTACGATCCGTCAATTCTACCACGAATCAACTCAAGCTGAGCGAGCACATGGCACACTTACAAAATTACACAACTTGCGATCCATACGCTTCGTACAGCTCGTATACCGATTACAAATAGTTCATTTACAATGATTAAACCCAAATACGCAGCTTAATTATATCCTAATAATATCGTAACATTAAAACGATATTAACAATCACCTGAAACGTTAAAGCAATAACAACTTATATTACGTCGCATGTGATACATGATTGCCTCGTTCTTAAAAACTTGCGTATGTCAGGCATTTGGAGTTTCAAATTACCGCGCGTTGGCATTTGCATAGCAACTGACCTACCTCCTCCGCATGCGTTTTTGTGGCTACCCATTATTTTGGGCGAGAAGGGCGCTTTTTGGGCAAGAAGGGCGCTTTTTGGGCGAGAAGGGGCCCTTCTCTCCCAAAATAACTGGTCGCCCAATAACGAGTTTTCATTAATTGTATAGGGCATTAAGAGAATGTTTCAGTTTATAAATTATATGGACAACGCTGCGTAGGGTAGTACTGCATTTTTGGTGAATAATAAATTTGCGTTAGGATTAATTGATGTTGTTGGTGTGTAGTGAGGTGAATATAATTAATTGATGCATAAAAGCGAGCTAGGAGAAATAGTAAATGCATTAGTTAGAACGATTGAAGAACGAGGCAATGATAAATGATATAACAAATACATGACTGAATTTTGGTTTTACGTTTGGGAAGTCGGGGAACTTGATAGGAGTTAAGGAAGACGAAAGTTTGTTACGGAGGAGGCAATGATATAGTGTGATAACTAAAAATTTATATACGCTTCATGAATGATGGAAAGCAGATGTTAAATAAATAAATTAGAGGTGATGCAAGTTCATATTGTTTTTACGTAAGAGGTGATTTGATAAGATAACGTTGTCAAATACGAGTGAATAATGAATTATTTCACATGCTAGTTGATATGGCATTTACCACTTGACTCGACTGTTGTGCAACATTGTGTAAGAACGAATCAATGATGTATGACATGGGATTTCATAAAAGTTGATATTGCTTTAACGTTTCGGGTAACTTGATAAAGAATGTTTAAGTGATGTTTTTAGCTGCGGACAGCAGCTCTACGAAACATCGTGTACTTCCATCATTCCGTGGTTCCGTTGGCCTTATGAAAATCTCGAAGATGGCGGCATATTTTGAGATGAAACCTTTTCGATAGCCTGTATAGGCTTGTGTACTCCACAATATTGGGATATTGATAATTACCGAAACGCTTGCGTTTCATTTAAACTTGTAAGAAAATAGTTGTAGCGACCTAATGTATAGATAAAATATGAGCGGCCGATTTTACAATGTTCATGTATATATCATGACAAGCGACGTCATATAAGTTCATATTCCTTTAACGTTTGCAAGGTTTTTAGAGAACGAGGCAATCCTGCATAACACGCGACGTGATATATAAATGATGTATATTATATGACAAGCGACGTAATTGCTGCCGTAGGCAGCACACCAATCTTGACTTAGTTGCTGTGTCCTCGTACCCAGATCTCTTCGCGGACCTATTATAGTCAACGCAATCTCGATTCGTGTAAATTGCGCTCTGTCGAGATACTTGTTCCATTTTATGACATTTTGTGACGTAGAACTTTAATACACGTGTAAAACTTCTACCTTTCGCCGTTCGGAACTTGTCAACGCTGGGAAGTTTGAACGATCTGTTCTGCCTTCAGTGATGAAGTATTCTCTTGTCAAGGTAAGACGACTAAGTTAGTTTCACCTATTACTCTCACCAAACGGAAATATGGCTCAGAGTCAGTGACTGCGAGGTATATATGCGATTTCTTGGCATCACATGCCATCACAATCATGATATCAAATTGTTTTGTTTATGAATACAGTTTTCCTTCTATTTTAGGTGTATATTCTTGTGACTTTATTATTTTTCACAGGAATATTGTGTGCGCGCTGACCAGTATTCCGATCAGACATTATCTGCGTTTGTGAAAAAATGTTGATGTTATTTCAGCTGGTAATTACTAATTTACATTTGCCAACAAAGAGATTGACAGAACAAATATGTCAAAGTCAAGTAATAGTGTTGTTCGCTCAAATGTCAAGAATGGCAAATGATGTCGAAGAAAATCCTGGACCCACAATATATATGATGTTGTTCATCCACACTGTAAATGAAAAAGGGTTGAAACGACCCCAAATTTCGTTTTAGCCCTGTTGGAGCCGAAGCTGTTTTGGCCCTACGTGAAAGCCATTTTGGGATTCGAGAGCTAGATCGACACTAACAGGGCCATTTTAGGTACACTAAAAAGCCAATTTGGCCCTACCCGTTTCCAAAACAGCCCTGCCATTTTTCAATTCAGCCCCACCGTTTTCCAATTCAGCCCCACAGATCAAAACGACTCTCATTCCCGGGGCTGTCGGCTCCACTTGCAGCGCTACTTATGATGTCCATATCAGCCCCCAATGAATTCATTTTGGCTCTCTTTTTCCGAATCGGCTCTTACACGTGTCAAATCGACCCATTTGTCAAATCGACTCCCTCGTGCCAATTTAGCTCCCGTACTTCAAATCGACGCCCGCGTGTCATATCGACCCCCGAGTTTCAAATCGACTCATGTCAATTGTCAAATCGACTAACGCGTGTCAAATCGAATCGCGCGTGTCAAATCGACTCGCACGTGTCAAATCGACCCGTGTGCGTTAAATCGACTCCCGACTGTCAAATCGACTCGCGCGTTTCAAGTCGACTCTCCTGCCAAATAGTTCACTCTGTGTAATCGGCTCGCGCGTGTTAAAGCGACGCGCGTGAAAGCATTGATATTATCTTCTCGATAGTTTTTATTGGTCGAGAATATAATCTATCTAATTTCAAGTGGCATGTTTGGCCAGTAAGACAGTATAAATATGGGCCATTCTGGTTAGTAGATACATTATACATTTGAACCGTTTTGCGAGTTAGACTTAAAAAGACAACATTTTTATGTTCTGAAGTAAAAGATTGGTTGCTGTCCCATGATTTCCCAGAAGGTCGTGGAACGTATCGGTAAGTTTCGCGATATTATATACTTTTACTGCAATGACACTATATATTGCAGTTCTATCTTTTTGATCAATATTGTGTAATAAATGTGATTTTTTATATTTGTATATGTAGAAAGTGAAGAATTAAATGGCGAGGACATGACAGCCTTGTACGAAGTTGACGCAGAAATGACACTTTTTTCCTTCATTCAAATTTCGCCAGAAATTCAAGGAATTTCTTAGCGACGTAATTAAGGTAAGAATTCACGTTAAAATTTTCGATTTCGCAAATTTTATACATTGTAACTTTTTAACAATTTCTATCATACTAACAAAATAATGTTCTATTCGAAAACCCGGCGCAGACGACCCGGGCTCTGGGAACGAGAATGTATGCGCCCGCGATATATTCATTCAGAGGTTCAGAGCATGCGTAGAAACTATTTGCGAATTTAGCGCCTATTCTACAAGTGACCGTTGGGTCGAAGAAGGAAACTCGGATCTAACGCTAAACTCGCGTTTGATACAGTATTTTGTTCACTTAATATTTAGTGTTATAAAGATGTTACTTTTCTCAGGAAATACGTTCAAGAAACGCCTCGTAGTTGGATTGTCCGCTGTGGAAGAATTTTCAACATGGCTGATCTCCGTGTCGACCTGATCACTGGACTGTCGATTTCGCTACTAAGCTTATTCAAATTGTTGCGTATATAAGCTACAAAACGAATACGAGCCTTGTAGTATTAAATTCCAGCTTCTCTGTTTGTTATATTTGTAGTGTGCGTGTGCGAGTGACGGCGAGAATGAAGATGATGGTGTTATGGTGTACATGTGATGTACCAAACACTTCTAGCCGAGGCCCAGGCGTATCCAGTCACAATGACAATCGCCATCGTCTGCCGATAGTTCTCCCAACCAAGCTAGTTCTCCCGAGTAGGTGTATCGGCTGTCGCCAAGGTGGCTTCCGCCTTCATAATGTGCATGTAATGCACCTATCAGCAGCCATCCCCTGGGTGGGGACCCCGGGCTAGGGAGGGGCTTTTGTCAGGAAGGCCATGCAATGTTAGTAAAAGTCCCCTCAAAGTAGGGGATTAGGTGCAATAAAAGTTATGATATCCCCCTCCCCCTCCCGGGAGGAAAAATTGAAATCCAAGGCAAGTTTGAGAACGTAGTTCACTTATGCCAGACATGTATTATTTATTACACAGCTATAAAAAAGTCATGTTTTGACAAGAACAGGAAGACTTTAAATTAAATATTATAATATTATATTTAAACGAATATCAACAGATATAAAAGAATATCAACAAAACACTATTATCTTTTAGTTTACGGTGAGCAAAATTCGCAGTAATATTCTTCCATTAATTCTGCATCCTCTTCCGTGACACCCACACAAGAACCATGATACCAAGTGTCGCAACTATCACATTGTATCATAAAACTGATATAAAAGAAAAAAACATTCAAAATTTAAATAACATTAAAACACAATGTTATTGAATGCATGTGACAACATTCTTACCCAAATATACGTAACACAAGCAATCTAGTATTCTCACACATTATAGCTAATTAAAAAGTGACCTAGCTTACGTGCAGTACAAAACATTAAGGTATAGAATTTATATATAAACAAGCTAATTACTGACAACCAAAAGATGTTTACCTGTCCAGCGAAGGTTGGAAGCATAAGCAATGTATCTCCTCGGCGTTTGAAACACTGGCATCTGTATTTCTTGTAGCTGGGGTAAATGAAAAAAATATGTTAATAAAAATATGTTAAAGCAGTGGTTTATTTAGCTTCTTAAATAGAACATATATATCAACATACTTTTTTCAATTTCTTTCTTATCCTTCCTCCTTTCCTTCTTTTTTGACTTTGCCTTTGTTTTAATCTTTTGTACGTTGTTCAGCCACATCTCTACATCGTCTTCACCTAAGAGGCATTTCTTGGCAAAGGAGGATACATTATCTTTTGAGAACCCAGTGTTCTTTTTGGCAAATTCATTTAGAATTTTTCTTGGTGGTTGAACTGTTTTTCCAGGACCATCAGCCTTGACCAATTCCCAGTTCTTTTCGGGAGAAAGATAATGACCCACACAAGGTCCAGGACAAGTTGTACACAGTTTTCCCCATGGTCGTTGTGGGTCTGGTATTGGCAAAGGTAGGTAAGTCAAGGGAGGGCCATTTTCAAACCAGAGCGGCTCCTCAACCGGACGACCAGCAGCACACACAGGATGGACACAATCTTTCTGGTAGCACGGAAGCAACATAAATATATAGTTTTGTGGAAGATTTGGAACCATATGGCGGTTTTGTACATCCAGAACCTTTGAAAAGTACTGGTAATCGCCAGGATGTTCAACTTTCAGCTTTTCTTTTTGCTTGTTGGTTCCACGCAAAAACGTGCGCAATCTTTCTCTTCTTTCCTGGTATTTCTTACAAATTTCATCTTGTGCTCCTTTAACCAGATGTATTGGCTTACCACCACATGGTGATCCATTTACAGTGTTGATGTAGACATCAATCGCAGCTTCCAAGTTTTGCCTCAGTTTTGTTTTGTCCAGTTTTCGGTTGCTGTCAAAGTTTGAGCCAAGAATGGTAGATGGAATGAATAAATTGGAGTGTCCTAGTGCCAAACAACCATTTTGTAATTCCACTTTATTGAGGTAACTTCCTCCAGCAAAGCGTGTGGTAACCAAAGTACATTGTTTTCTGTGATTGATGTGTCTCTCTGTCCACATAAATTGTACTTCTACATGACTGGGCCCTTCGTCTGTAGCTCCGTCAACACGCACACACTCAATCGGTTTTGCTAACGAAAAAGATGTTTCTTCGAAATTGTGTAGCATCTCTAAGTCAGCTGCATGTTGTGCTGGAGTCTTGTCGTGCACAATAGAAGCTTTAACCACACCAGCAGATATTTCAGGTGTTGTATTTGTTTCAAGGAACATATATGAAGTTGTCTGCAGCTTGGATGAGTATTTGTTTAAGAAGTCTGTGTAGGTGGTAAGTTCTGGGTTTCCTACTTCAGAAAGTACTTTATGCTGCTTGTGCGTGAAGGTACTATCCAAGCGAAATCCAGCAGCATCATCTCTGTTGAGGATTGTTTTATCCAAACCATCTTTAAACTGAAGATAGTCAAGTCCCTTGTAAAAGGCGCAGCTCCAATGGGCGTCAATGTTTAGCTTAATGGCAAAACCTTTACGTGCTCGTTTTGAGACAATCTTTGCTGCACAAAAATATCTCTTCGCAGACAGTCTCCTTTTATTTCTGGCACAGCATAACTGCACGATTGTCCCATAGCCAAACTTTGTTCCGTATTTCTTCTCAAGGTGGCTTTTGATGCGGTTGTATGTTATTTTTGGACCTCTTCGAACGTTACCAGTGAAACTCAATACCCCCGTTCGTCGCCACGAATCTGCGCCAATACGATTTTCACGGGCGTATGCTTCAATATCTGCACCAATTTGCGGATATTTCAACAAAGTTCTACTGACACGTTTTGGCAATCTTCTTTTGAGTAGGCAGCGCCGAGTTACTTCTTTGGCAATGAGACGCTTTCGACGCTTTTTAAAAATCTGACGTTGTTTCATTACCTTTGCCTGCATCTCTTTGGTTTCAATTGTCGATTGCTGGAGACGGACCCAATCTTCCGGATCATCACTTTCAGAGTCAGTAATAACATCTTTATCTCTTGTTCTCACAAGTTGTTGTCGTGCTAAAAGAAATGCATCATTGGACTGCTTGATATAAGCACGCTCTTCTTTTGAAAGGACATCGGCAGTATCAAGAAAAATGTCAAATCTTGACAGTAAGTTGTCTAAATTCTGTTCAGTAAGGGTTTTGTAAGTCAGTTTTATTTCATCCACAAAAGAAAACCAGTTTAGCTTATTTTCACGTAGAACTAGTAAGAGATGTTCACTATCTAGGATAACTTCAACATTTGAATCAGAATCAGCTATGTCCTGCATATGAGAAGGTAGCGGTGGACTTGAAATTTCAATTGTCGCTGACGGATCTTGCTGATGAGAGCTGTTAACACAAGTATTAATTTCTTCCACTTCACTACTCCAATCGCATGACTCTCCATCACTGTCCAAGGACAACTCTGAGCAACTACTATCTGCATAATCTGAAGAAACTAGACCAAATGAACTTATTACATGTTCTTTTGCTTGGGCAATTTCGTTCACAGCATCTCTAATTTCCACATACTCTCGAATAGCTTCTTGCACTCTTTCTCTTTCAATGCCCACATTTGAAATCCCCATGGAATTTCTTGCTTCGTTTGCTGATTTTCCCTGACTTGCTGCCACACGGATAAGTCTACGATCTTTCTCGCTACTTGCCAATTCACATAGTAGTTTTAAACTTTCTTTGTTGAGGCCACCTGTCATACGCTTTTCAGGTACAAACTTCGAAACAAAACTAACTAATCTAGAGAAATCTACACCTTTTACATATTCCGTGACAAAAAGCTGTCCGAATGCTCTAAATATCACAACAGGAAGTTGTATTAAGCGCCGAATGGCCTTATCAGACTTATATTTACATGTAGATCCAAAATGCTCTCTAAATAACACACTTAAGGGGACTATTCCTTGCTTCATCACATGCAAACAGACATTTAAAACAGAGCGACATTTGGTGCACTCTGCATTATGATAATCTAAACAATAATGTTTCATTGAAAAAACAAACTCCTCTAAAGTGAGGTCTTTAACATGAGTGACATACATATCATTGTTCACCTTGCATCCCGAAGTAAAATCTCCTTTAAGATACTTTTTATACTTCATCATCAGTTCGTCCTTCATTATTGGGCTCTGATCATTTCCCACAGCAACTCTTTCACCGTGAGTTACTGCGGACCTCTGACAAAATCCTGAACTACAGGTGTTGATTCTGCCTCTGGCGATGTAGGCAGAAATCGTTTAGTTGGCATTGCATTCTGTCGTTTTAGGGGAGGAAATCCAGATTCTGTAAATACCTCTGAATTGTCGTCTGAGCCACTGGAGAGTATGTCTGTGTCTGCACTTCCACTGCTTTTTTCACTTGACAATACAGAAACCTCTTGACTTCCAGACTCTTCACTCAGCTCACTGGTAACTTTCGTAGAGGCCTTGCATTTCTTATTCTTAGCCTGATATTCTTTTGACCTTTTCTCTGCTCTGGATAGTTTGGCAAGCTCTCTTTCCAATTCACGTTTTGACTTGTTCTTTTCCAGTATAGTTGAATTAATTTCAGCTGCTTGCAAAAATCTTTCGCTGTTGACATACTGCTGTTTTTGTTGAATGAGAAGCTTGATTGTTTCATTGACTGACGTGATTGACTCATTGATATCTTGGATACGAGAAGTTCTAATATTTTCAGCAAGATACTTCCGCTTTGCTTTTGGAGTTTCAGAAGTAGTGCCAAAGTACTTTGATCTGGATTCTTTTTTTGCATAAGTATAACCATCATCATTAACTTTCTTTTTAGCTAGTTCGAATAACTTGCCTTTATTCAGTAGAAGTGTGCCATCTGTTTTGCATAACTCTAAGCACGAAGCATTAACTGCTTTTTGATATGGAGTTGGATTTTCACACTTATAAATGTTACATTTATTCTCCATGTCATCCACATCCATGGAAATTGAGACTGTGGAAAATGTTGGTGTAAATTCAGTATCCTTAAAAATCAAAAAGTTGGGGTTGTAGAAGGGTATCTTGCTGGCGAGATCACTAATTAACAATTAGACAACAAGCCCGAGTTTTGTATGAGCAGATAGTCAATGAAGCGAAGCCGAGTTGACTATTGCTCATAGAAAAATAAAAAAGGTCAAAATAATTATCAGGCTAAGATAAAATTGTTGGGCATTTAAATTAAACGAGAACTGGTGAAATTCTTTTAAGAGTCACCACATGTAAATCCAAAGGAAAATAACTGAAGCACTATCACAAAATCTGAATAAACCTTAATCATCCACAAGTAGTAAGTAGAATATGCACATTGACTCAACACATTTGTAATGTTAATACCTCCTGTGCAGGACCCAATTGCAATTTTTTGTTTGGGCCAACTGCCAAAGTTTGCTGAACTTTTCTACCTACATGAAAAACAACCAGGAGGCATTTAGTGTAATAATCTGAAAAAAGACTAAATTAAATACTAATGGTACATTCTTTACAGAGAACAGAAAACATTGTTCATGGTTTATCTGTCTTTAAAGGACATTGGCAACAAAAATTAAGTTTGTCTAATATGAAAGAACTCGTGAAATGATAGAGTAACACCTTTTACAACTTTTCCGTATTTTACTTCGTTTTTGAAATATTTCAGTTTGTTTGATATGTAAATGAGAGACGATCTGTGACGTCAGGTGTTGGGTAGAGAATTTTCACTCTAAAAATATTAGTTCAATCTTCACGTTTGTTCCACAAATTTACTTGAAAATGTGCGTATAATAACTCCTCATGATATATGAACGTTGTAAACTTAGCAATCACTGAGATATACCCAACACCTGACGTCACAGATCATCTCTCATTTACATATCAAACAAACTGAAATGTTTCAAAAACGAAGTAAAATACGGTAAAGTTGTAAAAGATGTTACTCTATCATTTTACGAGTTCTTTCATATTAGACAAACTTAATTTTTGTTGCCAATGTCCTTTAATAATATATTAATATATTAAAATAATGTATTACATTTTTGACAGAAGGCCGAAAAAAGACTGGGAATAGTGCCAGAAAACCACGACACGAGGTCCCGACAAAATATAAATCAAACGATACAAAAGTGTACTGTTGCCACCAAAATTGAACAAGCAGAATTCCAAAGAGTATTAATATTTTGCATTTTTCGTTGGATTTTATAGAAACAACATTTAAAAGAAAGTGTTTTCAAAATATAAATTCGCAGATATGCTGTCTAAATTTTTAGCAACAAAAAATGTTATCATATTTTATAAAATACACATAGGTGAGCTTCATACCTTTGTCCTTTTCGGATTTTTCTTTGATAGATATATCCATACCACAATACCAGGTAATTACTGAAGCATGAACTGTACAGAACTCAAAGTCTCAAAAGTCAAACAGCGACAGAGCGCGAAACACGCGAGCCCACGAGCATATGCATGCGGATACTTCATGAAAGCACAACAACAAACCTCCTGTATTTTGCCCGTGTGCAGGCTCCTTTGAAACAAAGCTCCCTATTTTTCTCCCCCTCTAAGGTAATTTAGCCAGCAAAATCCCCTCATATTCCCCTATACAAAGTACAAATGGCCCGGGGTCCCCACCCAGGGGATGGCCGCTGATAGGTGCATAAGTCTTAAAATTGCCATATTTTACATTCCAATATAATTAAAATATATTTAACCTTAGTAATTTTGATGTGTATGTTTAATCTTCTCCTATTTAAGCTAGTTAAGACTTAATTATTGCAATTTTGTCTAATGCCTACGATTTAAAGATCTTTTATCATTGAATCTTTGACAGTTCTATCGAGAAAATTATTCAACAATTTATAGGAAGCTTAGGATTAATAAATAAATAGACGGACAGTTTCTGAATGCCTGAACTGGCAAATATTATGGACATTCACATTGGTGGTTTATTTCAGCTTATTGGATAGAAATTCAATGGACAGGGAAATGTATTATATCCTATTATCATTCTTATAATTTGGCGGCCCTTTTTCCCCAGAGTGTAAGATCACTTTTAGGTTTCAAGAGTTTGTAGAACTGCACAACATATACAATTCTCTGGTTATGCTGCCCTTGAAGCAAAATAATGTTTCTTAATTAGCTTTACACTTGTATATAAAAAATCTATCAATGTTATATGTTTGATTTAGAAATATATTATTTAATCACATTTCTACGGTCTGTACTATGATATACATGGGCTGCACACTCTTTGGGAACCTGCAGGGCTGTGAGCAGAACATTTTCATGTTCTGGAACTCTGTCCTAAACACGATGTGTGGGTGCGAAGATGTTGTGTAAGAACAGAACTGTACAGATTAGAAATATGATTACTGATATTTTTCCAAACATAGAAGAGAGATGAAAAAGGCAATTAATAGCCTTAAGTCATATGTAGTTTATTTGAGATCTGAAAATGATCAGCTAAGGAAGAGGACCAGAGAAAAAATGCAGTGCAGAACTACAATTCTTAAAATGTGAAAAGTTAAGAAATGTAAAATCTATAAGAAGAGATCAGCTAAATTTAGTTTTGAATGATAAAGAAAAGGGAATCATTCTAGGAAAGGGTTGTTTTGGAGCTTGTAAGCTTACGAGGTTACATGTTTCTGGTGAATCTGTACTTGTTGTAGCCTGTGTGCAGACCCTGGAAGGTGATATAGTGTAATTCATGTTGATGTCTATTTTGACTCGAGTTTCCAACAGATGTTCTCCCTTTGTGTTTGCCTTGATATTAATCCCAAATTACTTATTATGGAATTTTGTGGTCTGACTGATTCAAAATGCTGAACAGTATTTTCATTGTTGAAAGGTATTGCTCCTATTTCTCTTGTGCAATATAATTAGTTGGATAGCCTGGGCAAGTGTTGTGATGGATGTTTTTATTTACACACAATGGGTATTCTCCATTGTGACATTAAGTCAGATAATATTATGGTTATCCACGGTTCTGCTATGCAATTAGAACCTAGAATAGTATATTTAAATTTTAAATTAGGCAAATTATATAAGAAATTGTGTAGTAAAGAAAATTCCAAGTAATAAAAGAAACTTTACAAAGGTAACTATCAACACATTGTCATTAACCCTGTGCATTATATGACAGGTTGTATCCATGTGTTGCAACAGATGTTTATAGCTTTGGCATACTGCTGAATTAGGTTTAAAAATTACCAGCACTGGAACACCTCAAGAAAGTGTCCTGTTTGTGTATTAATTCAGTGTTTGGATCAACGCCCAAAAAATAAGTTGAGGTATTTAGTGACATTAATGCTAGTTTCACACATCAACGGTATGTATCATGATTTGCAAGTTACAAACAGACAAATTATTTGCTGATGCCAAAGGCAGGCTTGCAGTACTGGTTTGTATGTTTGATTAGTGTTGGAATACATGTATATTTACCACTGCACTGTACACTGTAGATTGTAAAATTGAACATACAGTATATCACAACCATGCTCTTTATAATTATTCAAGGCTAAGACTAACTGGATAGAAAAATTCAAACTGCCCATCATGGTATGTATCTGTACTGTATAGTTTTGTTAATTAAAAAATGTGTGTTTTGTTTCTTTGAAATAAATATATATATATATAATGTGGGTTGTAAACTTGTAAACTGCAGAGAACTTAGAGGAATGAACTACAGACATTTTGACATACATACACATACCGGTACATACTTACAATACATACATACTTACAATACACACATACATACTTACAATACACACATACATCATACATGCATTAAAACCTCGGCAGAACACAACTTATAATTTTGCTATATATATATATATCAGAATTGTCTTACACAACATGTGAGTGTAGTTTCTCATGTACAAAGCCAGGTGTTACAAAACGCTTAAGCGTCACTATATAACTAACAGTCTAACATAATTGTGCTATTTGTTGTATTGTATTGCAAATACTGCAATATGGCTAGCTCTGCTACTAGTGACATCAGTGTTGTTCTGGGCATTTGTTTGCATGGCGAGAAATGAAGGCCACGCACGTGCATTGGGAATCAATGTATACAACACAATTCTCACCCGAATAGTAATTACATAGGGAGAATAAAGAAATGTCTTAATATGTCTCTAGATGTTTGAGAAAACCTATCATTTCAATCTGATACAAGCAAAGTGAAGTATCATGACTGAAATATCATTGGCAAACCTGTTTTTACGTTCTGAACGATGCGTTTATCGCAAACGAATTTTGACCAAATGCTCAACAGGAACAAATATGGAGAAATCGTAATTAGCACTGATCTTGCTTCCCATGCCATTCAAATACATCCATTTCAGTCAGTTTACAAGCTGGTTTCAATCTGATTCGAGTTGCCCAAGAGACAGTTCCTTCGGTTGTATATATGATTTTTTGCGTGTATTTGTGATCTCTGTGTTTCTCAGTGTCGAATCTTGTATTAGTCCTTTCTCCGGATTCTGTGCATAATTTTGAGTGCAATTCATTGCGTACTAGATGGTATATTTCCATTTCTTGTCTTGCATGTATGGTGGTTCGATATATTGGCCGCCATTTGTTTAGGTACCAGTCTCTTAAACTGTAAATAAACACTCGGCTTTGAAAACTACGCGACAAATGGTGGTATTTTTAAATATATGAATATGTATGAAGGCGAAGACGAGGCCTCTATTTTAATAAATAACTTATAACACTTAACAAACAGTGTTATATTACAGGTTCGATTCCTGTCCGGGACATAATTTTTCTGAGGATACGAGCTTGACGATCGTGCATGTATCGTCTAAGTTCTCCCACATTCACAACAGCAGTATTATATATAAAACAGTGTTATATATTAAACAAGCAAACAGGCGATGGATTTCTCATTTCCACCAAAAATAAATTATTGATTGGATGGCGAGTCCAGAGTCAGTAATCCAATGAATTAAACTATGTTAAATTACTGGACAATTGTCATTCTATTCCTGAAAACAACGTGAAAATGTATTGTTGGTAGTCTGGGGTAATAGTATAGTGCCCAACGCCTTCCTCCGTCCCGTCCCCTAAATGTATTTCATTTCTCGTCACGAAGAAAGTTGGAATTTTCTTCATCGAGAATTATTCAATATTTTATTAAGTTTGTTCTAGAACTGTAGGTCGAAAAATATTGAAAGGCAACAGATTAATTTTTTATATAATTTGTTATTTTTAGGAGCATGAAATAGTGAAACTCATATTGTGGTCCTTGGAACTGCATTGGAGTATGACAGGCTATTTATTGCAATAGAGGCAACTGCTGTTTTGAGCAACTGCTGTTTTGAGGCTGTTCTTTCCTTGTTGACAAATTTCTATATTTTAATATAGATTATGGTAACGCCAAGGGTGTGTTATCCTTTTTGGAAACTGTAGTTCTTGGCAACACTAAGCAAAGTGGTCAGTTGCCAATAAGGGTTGCAATTTTTCAATGCATTGTCATAAGTATTTCATGAGAACCATGTTTATATTTTGGCTATTATTTTAGGTTATTGTTATCAATGAATTGAAAAACTTTATTTGTTCAGACAGTCGAACTCTTATGCAAGTTATTCACAAAATAGGTTACAGCAAGTACAGTAATCAATGTGATATTAGACAATGCCTTCAGGTTATTAATATTGCTAGTTATGGTTCCGTATATTATTTCTTTTGTTAACTTCGCAAATGAAAATGATAATATTTTCTGTTTAATTACAATTATTATTCATTCTAAATATTGTGCAGTTGCTGTATTTTAATCTTTTGTTCGACTCTGGTTGCAGGTCCAAGCCCCATACTGGTCCAAACGGTTCAAAAATTTTGCTAACTTTTAATCTGCTGTATATTGGCTTGTTTTGGGTCCGTATAATGACTAAAATGTAGAGCCAAAATAGCTCCGCTCCGCAAGCTAAATCGACACTTTCTTGGGGCCATAATGCCACCGAATAGGAGCCAAATTAACTCCTTGATTTTCCAAAATGGCTCCGCGATTTTCTGAAATGGTCCTTGTCAAAAGTTGAAACAGCCCCTGCTTCTTCCAGAACAGCCCTTGATTGGGGCTGAAACTGCTCTCTATTGTTGGAGCCAAAATAGCTCCGCTCCGCAAGCTGAATCGACACTTTTTTGGGGCCATAATGCCACCGAATAGGAGCCAAATTGACTCCTAGATTTTCCAAAATGGCCCCACGATTTTCTGAAATGGCCCTGGTCAAAAGTTGAAACAGCTCCTGCTTCTTCCAGAACAGCCCTTCATTGGGGGCTGAAACTGCTCTCTATTTTTGGAGCCAAAATAGCTCCGCTCCGCAAGCTGAATCGACACTTTTTTGGGGCCATAATGCCAACGAATAGGAGCCAAATTGACCACTTGATTTTCCAAAATGGCCCCGCGATTTTCTGAAATGGCCCTGGTCAAAAGTTGAAACAGTCCCTGCTTCTTCTGAAACAGCCCTTACTTAAAGCTGAAACAGCCCATACCCTGGAGGGGTCAAATCACCCCTTAGGGGCCATCTTATTATAGGTGCCATTTTGACCCCAAAAAAAGATCTATTCTGGGGTCACCGTTTCGGCCCCCTTTTTTGGGTCGTTTCAGCCCATTTTCATTTACAGTGCAAGTACAACAATATGTGCTGATTTTAGCCAAGGCAATACAAAACAATTTAAACAAAATGCTGGTAAACAATGTGTAGCCATATCTTTGACTGCGATAATACATCATCAAATAACAAATATTAATGCATGGGATTCATCATTCCTAAATGTCATATTGTGTGCTGGAAATAGCCTTTATACTTGTATAAGCAATTCTGTTAATAAAACCTTCTTGCTTTTAACTGATGTGCCAGAAATGGTTTCAGTTTCCGATAAAATATATTATTTACAATATAGTGACCCATTTGCCTGTGATTTGTTTATGGCAACTAACAATCTACCATCCTTTGGAAAATGCACTCAATAATCTATTTTTAGATTCTCAGTTAAATTATCAAGATTGCTTGTTGACTGTTGATTGCAACATCTCGATATCACACGAACAATCTTGCAAGCCAACAAGCAAATCAAAGTTACATTCGCTGCAAACACATCCAAGCAACCGATATTACCACTTCATAAACTGACTCCATATTGGAGGAACTCGCTTCCAATTTTAATAGTCAACATTAACACTTATAATAATAATTAAGTACCACAATACTACTTATTTCATTTCAATTTTACACTATTTTACCGTTCCCGTTCCAGTATACAATTGCAACCTTCTGTACTGTAAAGTCTCAAATCAAGTTTCCAAATAATTTATACAATTGCACAAAACAATAAAAGCATTTCACATCGCACTATGACCTCTTGCATTTTTAAACGCGGATAAACATGGATATAGTGTTTTTTAACATTTACTGTCCGGGGAGACACTTCGCCAGCGAATAATGTCCGGGGGGACACTATCCGCTGGGACACCGGAATAAGTTGCAAGCCTACGTTGCTGTTATAGAAGTTCACAATCACATCTCCATTCACCCTTTCCAACCGTTCACGTACATGCTTCTAACGCAATCACACAGCCTTCGAGGTAGCGGAACTTGCTTGTACTGTATATCAGGGTTCTGCTCGCACGACTCTAAAGACAATTTTGAAATGCAATCAAGTGCATGTCTTCCGCTCCACTCACTGTCAC
The DNA here is from genome assembly GCA_035772405.1 of Chrysogorgia sp. JL179-B06. Taxonomy (NCBI): domain Eukaryota; kingdom Metazoa; phylum Cnidaria; class Anthozoa; order Scleralcyonacea; family Chrysogorgiidae; genus Chrysogorgia; species Chrysogorgia sp. JL179-B06. The sequence goes on along the minus strand of JAYKKM010000215.1, from coordinate 783,504 downwards.
TTCAATAACTTTATATACCTGCCAAATGCAAACCAAACATCAACTACATGTACAGCATGAGACCTACGTGCTGACTCAATAATCAATTGATTAACATGTCCGTTACAATTTATACAATCTGAATCAATCCCAGGGTTCACCTTTGAAATTTCATCAAAACTGACTACACTGCCTATGCAATGGCCTTTGAGGCAACACTTTCCTTGCGATAGTAATTTCTAGTATAAGTTCATATTCCTTTAGCGTTTGTAACACTCTCCTCCGCAGAGGCTTCTTGCGCTTTTTTTAGAGTTCGGGCAGATGCGGATAGCCCACCTATAGTATATTACATTATTACTATATACAGTATAAAAGCGCAATAAGCCTATGCGGAGGAGAGTGCGTTTGCAAGGTTTTTTGAGAACGGGGCGGCAATCCTGTATAACATGCGACGTGATATAAGTTCATATTCCTTTAGCGTTTCAGGTGATTTTGTTTATACTTATATGACGTCGCTTGTCATATAAGTTCATATTCCTTTAGCGTTTGCAAGGTTTTTTGAGAACGAGGCAATCCTGTATAACATATGCGACGTCATATAAGTTCATATTCCTTTAGCGTTTCAGGTGATTTTGTTTATACATTAGCGCTTGATTGAGCTCAAGCCATGAGGTGACAGAACAAGCAATGCGAGAAAACATTCTTGGCGGAACACCCGCGATGTTCTTATCACAACGCGGGTATTCCGCAATTTCCGCCAAGCCTGTTTTCTCTGCATTGCGTGCTCTGTCACCTCGACTCGGCTTTCAGTGTATGTCAGGCATATTCACTCAGCTGTTTGGAGTTGAATATCACCGCGCATTTCATTTGCATATATCAACTCACTGACCGTATACGAGAACCAGAACACTGTGCAGTGTGCATAGCGTCTATCAGAAAAATCACCATATAAAACTCATAAGGTCAGGCGTTGAGGAAATCCTGTATAACATGCGACGTGATATAAGTTCATATTCCTTTAGCGTTTGCACTAAACATGCGACGTGATATAAGTTCATATTTCTTTAGCATTTCAGGTGATTTTGTTTATACTTATGACAAGCGACGTCATATAAGTTCATAGTTGTTATTACTTTAACGTTTCAGGTGATTGTTAATGTCGTTTTAAAGTTACGATATTATAATGATATTAAGCTGTGTATTTCGGTTTAATCATTATAAATGAACTATTTTTAATTGGTATACGAGCTGCATACGAGCTGTATTAAGCGTATGGATCGTAAGATGCGTGATTTTGTAAGGGTGTCATGTGCTCGCTCAGTTGTCCAGTACCAACCTGGCCGCATGCCACCTTTGGCCTAACATGCAACACACAGGGGCTATAGGGCCAGGGGCGGATCTAGGGTGTTGCAACTGTTGCACTTGCAACATTCAGAATTTGCAGAGGAAATTGTAATTAAATTAGAAATTCTAATGCAATACCAATTCACAGTCACGGACTCGCGTTTTTCAAAACTGCGGCCACATTTGCGGCGCGAATCATGATGTATCATACCTTAGTTACCAGACCCTTACCGGATCATTGGTGGCGCGCCCAAACCCGTGATTCCATATTCCACATTCCTGAAATACATGTTCGTCCTAACTGCCCGCGCCCTTCTCGCCTAAAAAAACGCCTGCGGAGAAGGCCGCCCTCCCCTCCCTGGAGAGCCTGCACGCAGGCTAGGTTTTTACATATAGCCATATAGCATCGCGCTAAAGGCGCGTCGACGATTGCCGACTGCAACAGTTGCGCTAAATATAGCATGTTGCACAACGCGTTTTGTGTTGCAAACCAATCAAAACACCGGATTTTGCAACAGTTTGCAACAGATGTTGCAATAGCAAGCAATCGCTATTTTCTTTCCGATGATGTGATATGGTTTTTCTACCAACGTTCGTCCATTTTCAGCCTTTGTTCAATCACAATGGCTTCCAACGTTTTACAAGAACAGTTGAAGATCGATGTTATTGTACACCATTGCGAACAACTTCTCACAAGTAAATGTAACAAGAAGGACGTCGATTCTCGTACTTATTTATGCAACTTTTCGAAGTTGCAGTTTCAGCACAGCCAGGAATTGTCAGTCCGCCGGTCTTCAAATCACGACCCAGTATTAAAGGACAAAAAGGTACAGACAATGTAAGCCTGCCCGCTCATAAATAATACATATTACGCTAATTAGTTTATATTGAATATGTTTTCATCTATTCGTAATGTGTGGCTTGCCAGATTGGCGAACATGTCTTTAATATAATATTATTATTAATGTCAGTCCAAAAGCAAGTTTTGTTTAATAATAGACCGTAATACTGTTCGTTAAAATTACCTTTTCAATTTGTATAAACTGATAGTTCTAGCAATAATTATTAATGTTGGGACCTCAGACCGGCCTTGTGTGTGCTATAAATAAATTCAAGTTGACCAGAAGGCCTAATGTACTTACAGGTACAGTATATGAATCACTTTAAACCACCTATATAGAACTGCGGGAGATGGCAATTGTCTGTCTAATGCCTGTTCTATTGCACTATATACCTTTTTCATAATGTCGGTCAGTCTAAATATTATTTTATACTGTATGTTACAGACACACGAACAAGGTCTTAAAGGCTAATTTAAATGAATATAAAATAATATTTAATTTGGGTGCCATTATATATGAAAGAGGACTATGTCATATTTACCTGAATGCTCTCTATTATATATTCCTTACACCCATTTGGTTGAGCAGCAGCACAATAAAGGTGCATTTATAGGAAGGTCCTTGATTGATAGCAGCAATGTTTTTATTAACTAGCTGCATGACCAAGTATTAACCAGTCAAAATATAGCTGCATGTTATTATTATTATTATTATTATTTCATCACGAAGGAAATGCATTTGCTATGTATTTGTCTATATATTTGTTCAAATAATGCACTCAAACATTTGACAAAAGAAGATCCAATAAAGGCTATTGTTGCAGAAGCTCACAATAATGCTCATGACTGCCAATTTTCCTCATTTCTATGTCTCATGTCACTATCAAGTTCTATTAAACTTCCTTAGATGTGTGAAGTTGATCATCCAGGTTGTTGTAGTCTTGAGAAAGAACGTTGTTGGTTATGCTATGTTTCTAAGCTATATATGTTAATTTTGATTCTAATGAACATGTTCCTAATTACCACTATTTGGCTGCTGTACTAAGATGATTTGAGCTGCTTTTTCTGCCCAACCACTTTTTGGCTGAGCTGTCTCAAGATGATTTTGAATTTCTTTTCCCTCCTGATCACTATTTGACTGCTGTACTATATTGATGACTTTGAACTGTTTTTTTCTCCTAACCACTATTTGGCTACTGTCTTCAGAAGATTTTGAACTGCTTTTGCTTATTGACCACTATTTGGCTGCTGTATATAACTGCTATTCTGCTGCTGTATCAAGATGATTTTCAATTAAATAACTTTCCTAACTGCCAGTCTGCTGCTGTATCAAGATGATTTTGAACTAAATAACTTTCCTAAATACTGCATCCTCATGCTGCTGTATCATGATGATTTTAAATTAAATATCTTCCCTTATACTATTCTGCTGTTGCAGCACCAAGCTGATGATTTGAAACTGATTATTCTGTGCCTGTGCAGTGAAAGCTCCTACATTTTGTGCTGCTGTACAACCATCATTTCTTTAAAAGCATATGTCTTAGTGGGGTTGCTGCCTAGTAAATTAGTATTACTGTTTTGTACAGAAAAAAATATTAAGCATCCACCTTGCATACAATTTTTGTGTGACGTGGAAGAGCAGGTATAAAAGTACAGTAAAGGCAGGTAAGTTGGTCAATCGATACAATACTATTGTAATGCTTTGCACAAATAGTTTGATATTGTTGACAGTGTTTAGTGTTTTTTCCATAAATATAAGATAACATGAATTGTTACTCTAAATTATGATATTTGATTCTTTGTTTTTGCGGAAAATTCGAACCGTTCTTGATGCAAAATTAGCTGTAAATGTGCGCTCAGAATGAGGGAAATCGCGTTTGAGAGGTTCTAGATTTAAAAATTGACGGGGGTGAATGCCCCCGTTCCCCTTGAAGAATCCACTTCACAAATTTGCAACACTCAGATTTTGGAACACTTATTAAGGTTGTGACATTTTTCATCCGAAGCCAAGATATTTTAGCAGCATTGGGGGAGGATGTTCAAATTAGTAAATTTGTAAAGATAGACTAGAATGAGGTGAAAAGTAGAGAAGTTACAAGAGTCGAAAGTTAATTATATTCTCCGCGGTAACTAGCGAGACTAAAGCAATAAAGCAAAAATGTAGACCTAATTTCATTAGTGGAATAATATTTGGAATGACGATCACAATGCAATGGGCCTATTCTACACGATGTTGATTGCATGAGGGAGACCGTTTGAATCAATAATCTAGTATGATTCTCAGCTTGTTTGAATCAAACTTCTAGTTAACCAAGTATTTCTCAAAGGAATCCGCTTTATTCGATCGCTTAAGTGATTTCATTTATTGCGAATGTTTTGTTTTTTCCTTTAATATGTTCCAATATTCTCCCGCACGGTATTTTTCTATAGATAATATTTCATAATATGGAAGACCTTATCACAACAGTTAGTTTAAACTATACCTTGAACTGATGTTGTGCCGGTGCTTGCTTCATTTGCACTCTCTTAAAAATCAAAAGTAAGAATTGGTAAAGTGCTAATTAACAATCGTTAAGTTGTGAAGTTACACCCATTAGTATATAATTTCTAGTTACGATCAGTTTTCACTCATAATTTATCTATTTCAGTAATCAAAAGGTGTAGCGGACTTGACTTGTATACAGCGACCAAATACATTTACGTTAACGTCAGTACAAAGATATCTTGATGTAATTTTGCACGGTTACGTATCTAAATATAGATTAAAATTGTCTGTTACAACTTAGCTGAACATTACGGCTTAACACTTTCTAAGCATGTGATATTTTTAACTGTGGCCAAGATATTTTAGCAGAATACTTGGGGGATGGGACGTGCTGAAATTAGTAAATGTACGAAGATCGAATAGAATGAGGTGAAAAGTCGAATAGAAGTTACAAAAGTCCATAGTTATACCTATATTAAATAGTATTCACACACGACGCTGATTGTAGGGAGGCGTTCAACTTCCGTTTAAAGGGATAATCTAATCCAGAATCAGATTGGTAATAATTATCTCTTTGATAAACTGTGAAGGGTGACGCAGACTAGCAATGCTATTATATGTTTTATACTCGTTAAATAAAGTTTTCATTCATTCATTCAATTGATTATGTTCAACATTTCTTCAACCATTGATTCTTATAATATTGTTGTTATTGTTAAGTAACGTAGTTTCAGCTTGAAGTTAGTAGAGGTTTTTGCAATGCAAGCTGTGTTGAGTTGTCAATACTCAGAAAAACTCTGTGCTCCAGGACAGGAATCGAACCCGAAACCTTCTGAATGTTAGACGCATGTCTGCAGATCAGAGCTTTTCTTAGTATTGACAACCAGGGCGCTTATATATAGGGCGGTGCAACGCGCTCATATGGCGCTGATCGATGTGTGATGCGCAAGTGGACTGGCACGAACGTCTTTTTGAGGAAAACTCGAGCAAAAGTCATGTTTTTTTAAATTTTATTTTTATTTTAATTACTTTGTCACCAGTGAGTAATAGTACAACATAATAAAGAACAAACTACACTAACAATTAAACATAACATACTCAACATAGCGACAGGGTATGCGCAACAGCGTAAGCCAATTACTGCGGGCCCAAACATATAAACTGATAAAATTAAAAAACAAAAATAGTCTTGACTAGAAGCAACAAGTAATTGGACGGGAGAGGGAGCGAGAGTAATTACATTTAGGACAAATTGTTTTCCATGTTCGTGGGTCATCTACACTAAAGCAATTGGCTAATGAATTAAAATAATACTTTGAAATTAATGATTTAAAAGTGGACAATGTTAATTTTACAGATAATTTTAGTTCATCAGCTAGTGCGTTCCAAATTCTCGACGTTCGGTTAAAGTACGATCGTTGGAAAGTTGTAGTTCTGCATTTTCGGATATGAAATTTGCGTATTGTTTGGTTGCTAGAAGATCTAGTAAACCCAGCTGGACGGATTTCTGGTTTGAAATTCGTTCATGTTTGCACTTGGTGTTGGTAGACCAGCGTCGGCTGAGTGGTAGACCAGCGTCCGCTGACGAGAAAACGATATTATTAACGTCAGCCTGAAGAGAAAAAAACATCTTCAGAAGATTCGATTGATTTAAAAATCTTTGTATCGTCTGCAAAGGTTGCAATTTTGCTTGAACAAGCTGCGTCCCGTAGAGTATTCACATAAAGCAAAACACCATGGGGCCCAAGATAGAACCTTGGGGTACTCCTGAGGTCACTGGTAGTGCACTCGATGTAGCGCCAAGATCGAACTGTAACTTGTTGTCGGTTTTCTAAATACGATCGAAACCAATTGAGGAGATTACTTCGAAAACCATATCGGTACAGTTTTTGTATTAATAATTTATGGTTCACTTTGTCAAAAGCCTTTGTCGTGACTAGATAGATGACATTTTGTCCTCCTCTGTCAAGTTAGGAGCCAATATAATCCAGAACTGCGACAAGTTGCGTAACACAGGATTTCCAGAGATAATTAGCCGTGCTGGCAAGTGTGAATTAAGGTTTGCAGGTTTTCTTGAATGCTATTAAATATACAACGTTCCATTACCTTGGAAACCTGGGACAATAGTGAGGTGGGACTATAGTTTTCCACTTGTTCTTTATTGCCCTGTTTGTGCACAGGAGTAATATTCGCTATTTCCAGTCGTTTGATAACAATCCCAAATTGAGAGATTTGTTAAATAGACCGAATGACGGAGCGATTTATGTGGCTGTTTCCTTCAATATCCGCGGAAATATTCAATCTGGGCCAGTATAGCCTTGGCACCATCCAAGGCCTGCAATATTGCGAGTACATCATGGGTTGTAAAATTTAGATCTGAGATAGTTGAGGGTAAAAGTTGAGATTGATGTTCGGTAGTTATATCTAAATCATGTTCCATGCTATCACTAGTGAAGATCGAGACAAAATAGCAATTGAAAAGATCGGCTATACTTGATGGATTGTATGCAGCTACAGTATAATCTTTGATTGATCATCATCGCCAGTTGCCATTGATATTAATTCAGGGATGTATCGTGATTTAGAATTTAGTTTTAATATAGACCAGAACCGTTTTGGATTGTTCTTGAGGTTTGGTTCCAGTAACCCGAAGAAAATATCTCGACTTTCACGTAGCATACGTTTGATTTCAGAGCGTAGACGTTTGAATTTATTTCTCGTGTTACTGGTAGCTTCTGACTTGTTGATTCCTTTTTCTGAATAAAGCCGATAATGGTTCTATTAATCCAAGGGAGAGGGTTTCTTCCCTTAAGTTTTTTCGTTGGTATATGGTCTAACACGGCTGCCAGAAATGTGTCTTTCCAGCAGTGCCAGTCATCATCTAGGTTGCATGCACCAACTTAAATAACGGAGGTCAAGTCAACTCCACGGAGGGATGTTCGAAGGCCTTCGAAGTCCGCTCTCCGAAAGTCATAAATTAATCTATGGATTTTAGGTAGTGCTTTAGTAACAGAGGCAAATTCATATAGAATAGTACTGTGGTCTGTAAATATACCAGTTTCTTCAGGAGTTAAATCTTCAGTTAGTTTCCCTTGATCAGGTACACTTGTAATTACAAGATAAAGTACATTATTCCCTCGGGTAGCAGTGGTATTAAGTTGTAATAGATCAACATTTGGCAGTCTGTAGCAGGAACAAAGCAGTAATGTTTTGTTAGAGTAGGTTGTCAGAACAGCTGGCACGATCCAAGGAGAGCTCTTTAATCGTCTTAAATTGAATGAGTTTGTTTTAATGGCGATTAGTACACCACCGGCACGGCGATCGGTCCTTTCCTTTCGCTAGAGAGTATAACCAGAATGTAAAATCTCGATATCAGCAATGTCATGATTTGGCCATGTTTCGTTGACACATACGATCTTCGGTGTAAATTACTTCTTGAAAACTTTTAAAATTACATACCATTTTTAGTGGTTCACGCGTGTTTGATGCACTGTCGACTTTGTGAAAGCTTTTTAGACTTCTTCCGTTAAGAGAAACACATTTTAAAGACCCTTGAGGTGCTGGTCCTGGATTTAGTTCCACATCTCCAGCAATTAAAAATAGACTATAAGCCGCAACAGAACGTTGCCAAATAAGAAGGGTTCGCTCAACAATAGTCGTCGGCGATGTCGGTATCTGTGAAGCTTTTGATGTCCGAATAAGCCGAGACGTTGGATAAACGGAAATTTTCTGGATAGTAAGTTGTTCGGAGTAATAATACTCTGTAAGTTGGTTAACTTGGTTTCTACGACAGTTGGCTCGATTGATTTGACCGCGGCAAGATATTCAGGTATGTTGAAGATAACATTAGTACGGTTATATTCTTAAATTTTCATAAAAATTGGAGTTGATAGTTTGCAGATAAAACGATCGGGGTTGAAGCATTATTATGGCTTAACACTTTCGTATTTATTCCCATAGTTGTTGGAAGATAAGTAAACACAAGTGTTAATTGCCATGCAAAATTTCATCAAGATATCTTTGTGTCTTAATATCAAGTACAGATGTTAACATAAATGTATTTGGTCGCTGTTTGCATGTGTTAGGAATATGGGTTTTGTCAGATGGTAGAGACAACACAACGCGGGCTAGTTGGATAGGATCTTTAATACGGATGAATACAATACGAGACGAGACGGACTATCAAGTGGTTATAAAGTTAAAGTTGAAGATCTGTTCGTATTTGATCTTTTGTTCGTTTCTTTCTGACGGCTTCTCGGGTTCGGTTCCTTGATTTGGCTATGAGGTCTCTCTGACTCTTGCTCTCTTTTGATGTTGCTCACTCTATCGTTTTCTTGCTCACTGATTTCGAGGGTGAAAGCACGCTCTTTTCAATGGCTTCGTCGACATTAGGAGCCATAGTTTCTGATTGATATTCTTGAGTTGGGCTCTCACAATTGACCAATGAGGATATTAGTTACTAAATCTCTCGCTCGATTTATTGAAGGCGTTGTTTGGAATGTAGAAGCAACCGTAATTTGCAAAGTTTTTTTCTTATTTTAAATAATCATAGTTCTTAGCTAAACTAACAGTGTTTGATAAAGACGTCATATTCTACAACTATGATATTTTATTTTTAAGACTCATTCAGATTTTCAATATGATTTCAGTCTTAACGGGATATGGCAATATAAATTAACTTTGTCTCATTTAAAAGAACTCGTAAAATGGTATAAGAAGACCTTTTACAATTTTTCTGTATCTTTCTTGGTTTTTGAAATATTTCAGATAAATTATGACAAAAGACAGTCTACAATCCACCATCTTGTTATAATAGTTGACCTAATTAACTAGGAAATTGGTGACGTAACAAGCAGGGTAAACCTGATGAAACTACGCCATAGGTGACCGAATTTCCGCGGAATGCTTTTTAGTGCAAAGTTTTTTAAACTTTGCAGTATTGTGATGAGTGGCGAAAATTCACACGATATATGTATATATATATATATATAGAGAGAGTGAGTGAGTGACCGTGTTAACATCCGGGGGGGGGGGGGGGGGCGACAATATTATTTCGTAGTCTTTTGGAACTTCAATTTATTGTTGTCAGTAGAAAAGTGAATGACTATTGTCAATAGAAAAGTGAATGTGAAGTTCCTGGACAATGAGGGCAGGCCGTTAAGGGGGTCTTCTACCAAAAATAAATATTTTAGTGAATTTTTGAATTAGCCATAAATTAACTGGTTAACCATATTATAATAGATAATTAAAAGAATTTTTTCGATTGCAAAGATAGAAATGTTGAAAATTCGTAAAATTCCAAGGCTGGACTGCATTTTCCTACTTGGCAACGCCCTTAGAAACGTATATTTGGATGCAAAAACTGCTTAATTTTCCATGTTGCGCACATTTTCTCCCGCACCACCTCTCCCTAAATCAAAGTTTATTATATTTTAAAACATTAAGAGTGAATTGATTGGTGCGTGGGTAGTCATGTGACCGGTCTTCAGGGATATGTGATATTGTTTATTTTGGTTTAAGTTAGCGAGAGAAGTTTTGCAACGGGCGGCCGCTTTTGATGGGAATCAAACTGCTTTTAATTTAGTAGGGCTAAGTTTCCACATTGCCGTGTTTCGCAGTTGGCGAGGACATCATTAAGACCAATGACCCGATCCCTGGTCCTGTAAAAGAATATACAGGATCCTCTGGCTTTGTTGCTAACGAGGGAGGCTGTGACGGTAGGAAACTGGTAGCATCCGCTATTGTTGTTAAACATAAACACGACCCTAGAGCCGAAAGTGTAGAAGAAAAGAATTTTTTTAAACTTATAATAATGAGTTAAAGTGTGCAATCTCTCGCTTAAGGTGTATTTGGAGTTCCCTTTTCGACTTCCGGTTTTAGTACGGTATTATTTACCCCAGTTGATAAAATCGGGCTACGGCTCATGTCATTTTTGCTACGACTAGGCATAATGCTCTATATAGGTCTTTTTTTGCCGGGTGATGCAACTGTGTATGTATACACTAACAACAATGGCCCCGTGCCACCAATTTTGCGCGCCAATTCTTATGTCCCTTTGACCTTCTTCTCGAATGTAAAACAACAACATGACGATATCAACAAAAAAACTATAAACAGTAAAATTCTAATCACTTCGTGACGATCAGTCCTTTGCTACTCAAGTCGAAAGTTTTGTAGATAAATAAATATATTACGAAACCTATCCGTGTAATCGTAAACTACAACCGTGTGAACAGTTTCGTCACACCATTTTAGACTTTTTGTTATACCCAAAGCAAACAAGTCTAAGGTATACAGAATATACATTATATATCCACTGAAAATAAAGTAATAATGGCAATTCAAGCCGAGGAAGAAATGCGTCCTTGTTCCCGCAGATAAATATACTCCACCGAAAATTGTTTAAACAGAGATACAATTGTCATTAAATCGTCCACCACGCGAAGCCCTATCTTGTCACAAACGAATGACTTAGACCCAAAGACTATAACCTGACATCGAAATGAAATGGTTAAGACCAAGAAAAAGAAAAAAAAGTAGGGCATAACTTATAAGACTGGAGCTTTTTAAACAGTTATATATATCTTTATTGGACTGTCTATTGTTGTTTTGGGGCTATTATAATTATTAATAATTAGAAAGTTTAACTTTAAAGCCGTTTTTCTCAAAAGCCGATTCCTGATATTGCGCGCAGGATATCTCAATAAGTATTTAAGCTATCTTGATAAAATTTTCAGCGCTAACAGTATATACATTTCTCTTGGAGGTGAACCAAAAGAATTGAATTATGTTCAATTGTAATGAAATAGTAATAGTTTTAGTGAGAGCAATTGTACATATTTCTAGTATTCAGACTGCCAAACTTTTATTATGGCTCCTATATTATAGACAATGTTGTTTGTGACTAAATAAAAGTTACTCCAGGTTTTTATCATTATTATTTATCTAGTTATCATGTTTATAAAAGTACGCTCTTTTCACCATGGGGGGTGTCATATCTTGGTAACTATGGCAACAATGCATTGCAACAACATCTTTTTTTAGTCAGACTAACTCACCCAACAACCAGGTATAAGTCGATTTTAATTATATTAAAAAGAAAAGAGGAAATTTTTTTGGGTAGAAGACCCCCTTAAGTGAGTTATCGATGGGTTTTTTTACGTGTCAAATTGTAAATAATACAGTTTGATTTCGATTTCTCGAATATAAGTTGTGTCCCCCGGTTTTTATGTTAACATGCTACTGCGCACGCGCGAGCTTGAATTTTGATTATCGAAACACAAAAATGGCGGAGCCAAGGAGTGGGCGATAAATATACCTTCTCGAAACAGGGATTTTGTGGACTTACAGTATTATATATGGTGCAGGAGAAAGGATTCATTGTCTGTTAGGGGAAGACGAGCCTGTATATGAAATAAAGGTCTAACATTCAGGATATTTCTGCCAGACAGGTTGACTCGTGTGACAGTGATACAACGGTAAGCGCAGCATATTTGTCTTTGTTTATAAAATACACTGTTATGATACTGCCAGTCTCTGTTATAATGCTCTACAGTTTCTCGTTCTCTGATTTAGTTTGGTACAGTTAGCGTATTTGACTTGGTTTAAACATAGTTAATAACTACACTGTTAGTGTTTAATACTCCGAGTATTTCGTCGGTCGGCCTTCGGAACGATGATTGATTTGTTTACGCCATAAACGGCGCCGTAAAGCTATTCCAATGTCCATATAAGGTAATGCGTATTAGATACAGACAAGGTGGTTTTCGTAGTGATCAAAAATGGCTAGATTCTGTGAAACTTTAACTAGTAACAATCTCTTGATTCGTGATTGGCACTTCAAGTCGAAGCGAAAGGCGAGGAGACGGCCCGCGCATCGTCAACAATCTCTTGACTCGTCAGAGAGCTTTATGTAATCGAAGCGAAAGACGAGGAGATGGCCCACGTGTCGTCGACAATCTCTTCACTCGTCAGTCGAAGCGAAAGACGAGGAGATAGCCCACGTGTTATCGCTACAGCCTACAACCTTGACTCGCCAGGTTAGCATTTCAGATCCAAAAGGCGAGGAGATGTTAGAATACATCGCCACATACCCAATTATTCACGGGTCGACCACCACGGTGGATAATTGTGAATGAAACAAATGAACACAAATACGTTAAACAAGCTAGTACTAGAATCGACGACAGTATTGATATCAACAGCAAGCGAACGTTCACACAGTTTTACAGACGAGATATAATTCAAACCAGTGTATCACATATCAGAACACGTGAACGAGAACCGTCTAGGATACCATTGAAGAGAGTAATTCATTTTATGAGAAAAAATAAACACAACAGACGTAAAATCAAATTGCTAATAAAACATACGATCCCCAAATCGTCTTCTTGGCATGACTTGCTTTCTATAAGATACAGAAAAGACGTTTATCACCGTCTAAATAATGCATTTCCGCGGTTGTGGAAGTTAGCCAAGTATCATTTAAAGAAAGATATTAAAAACATGTCTCAAAACCGACAAAATGTAACGGGAAAACACAAAGTACGATTTAACTTGCCGAAGATTAAACGAACGAGAAAACACAAATTATTGAAACTATTAAGAGATACAACTGTATCAACTGCTAATTCTAGTAAATGTGATAAACAAAGAGTCAAAACATCTTCAAGATTTTTCCTGATGATGTGCGGTGACATTGAATAAAATCCAGGTCCTATTAATCCAGCAAGAAAAGAATGTTCCAACTTAACACCGTGTTCAAATTCTTCAATCTCCTTGTTAACAAGTAGACTATCTCAAATAGGATTAAGACCAGTAAATGTAATTGGTGATGGGAACTGTTTTTTTCGTAGTGTAAGTCACCAAATTTTTGGTACAGAAGCTAAACATTTACAAATACGAGCTCTTGCAATTCAACATCTAATAAACTCTCCAGAACAATTTATTGAAAGTAATACTGAACAGTCATGGTTGCATTATTTACAAAGTATGTCCAGACAAGGAACATGGGCTGACCATATCATTATACAGGCTGTTGCAAATTCACATAATTTAACGATTCATGTCACTGAAACTGCCCTAAATTTTTCTGAGACGACAATTGTACGAATACAAGACAAATACAAGACCTATTAATGTTGGGCATTTAAATGAAATGCATTATGTTTCCACAAGCCCTATCAACCAGTGTGCACTGGGAAATGTGACTAAATTGATAAACAAACCCTTACCCACCTGAATAATAATACAAGAAACGATCAAGCATCTGTTTCTAGTGAGCGCATACATGTAAGTTGTGATGCTTGTCAAGATAAACCTCAATCCAATAAAACCAGGAACGATTACATGAGAGAATACATGAGGAAAAGGAGGATGGACAATCAATATAAAAATAAGGAAAATGAAAGAAAAAAGGAATCTTTGCAAAAAGGCAATGCAACATACAAACAATTAAACCCTGATAAAGTTAAAGAAACCTCTAGAAAATCAAGTAAAACGTATAGACAATCACATCCTGAGAAAGTTAAAGAATCTTCTAGAAAATCAAGTACAGTATATATAGACAATCAAATCCTGAGAAAGTTAAAGAATCTTCTAAAATATCAAATACTATATATAAACAATCAAACCCTGAGAAACTTAAAGGATCCATGAGAAAAGCAATTACTAAATATAAACAGTCAAACCCTGAAAAAGTAAAAGAATCCATGAGAAAAGCAGTTACTAAATATAAACAATCAAACCCTGAGAAAGTAAAAGAATCCATGAGAAAAGCAGTTACTAAATATAAACAATCAAACCCTGAGAAAGTAAAAGAATCCATGAGAAAAGCAGTTACTAAATATAAACAATCAAACCCTGAGAAAGTAAAAGAATCCATGAAAAAAGCAGTTACTAAATATAAACAATCAAACCCTGAGAAAGTAAAAGAATCCATGAGAAAAGCATTTAGTAAATATAAACAATCAAACCCTGAGAAAGTAAAATAATCCATGAAAAAAGCAGTTACTAAATATAAACAATCAAACCCTGAGAAAGTAAAAGAATCCATGAGAAAAGCAGTTACTAAATATAAACAATCAAACCCTGAGAAAGTAAAAGAATCCATGAAAAAAGCAGCTGCTAAATATAAACAATCAAACCCTGAAAAAGTAAAAGAATCCATGAAAAAAGCAGTTAGTAAATATATACAATTAAAACCTGAGAAAGTAAAAGAATCCATGATAAAAGCAATTACTAAATATAAACAATCAAACCCTGAGAAAGTAAAAGAATCCGTGGGAAAAGCACATGTAATGTATAGGCAATTAAATCCTGAAAGAGTTAAAAAATCTCAAAAAAATAAGTACCTCGAAAGAAAATTATTAGAGAATACAAATGAATCAAACGTGCTAAGACGTAAGAGGTTAAATAACCATGATGATGTTGATAATAAACATGGCAAGGTTGATGCTAAACCCAGGTCTCAATTGTCTGACAGTATAGCATTATTCCATAGTAACGTCAGTATTGGCCCAGAATATATTTGTACTTGTTGTGATCAATTATGGTATAAGTCATCTGTCACAAAATGCAATCCTACTATGTACAAATTATGTTCCAAAGAAATACTTAAATTATGTGTTACCGGTGTTAAAAGTATTGATGACACAGAATGGATTTGTTCTACATGCCACTCTAACTTGAAAACTGGCAAGTTCCCAAGTTGTGCAAAGGCAACAAAATGTCTTCCAAATAAGCCAATTGCTTTACAAAATTTAACACCCCTTGAGGAAAGACTAATTTCGCCAAGAATTCCCTTCATGCAACTGCGAGAATTACTTAGTGGAGGTCAGTTAAGTATTCACGGCAATATTGTTAATGTGGTTATGTACCTGCTGATGGTAATTCAACAGTTAGTATTCTACCAAGACCAATAAATGAATCACAAACAATACCAATCAAGCTTAAAAGGCGCCTTAGTTACAAACAATATTATCAATTTCAGAATGTAAGACCAGCTAAAGTTTTAGAAGCTGCTCGATATTTAGTAAGCACAAGTGATCTGTTTAAAAATGAGGGAATACTAGTATCAGATAGCTGGTTAACAGACATAAATAACAGTGAAAGTAATAACGAAGAGTGGTCCGAGTTTATTGACAAAACAAGTCAGGTGAAGTCAGATACATTGAATAAAACTCAAGAAAAAGCAAATATTATAGAAACACAACACACAACTAATGATTCTATTGATAATGATACTGATGATGAATGGTGTGAAGAAACATAACATCCATCAGGTGTTATGGATACCTTATTACAAGAACCTGACATGACTCAACATGGTGATAAGATAATCAGTTTTGCACCAGGTGAAGGAAATAGACCACTAGGTATATTCATTGACAAATATTAAGAATTCTTATCTTTCCCTTCTATATTAGGGTGCATCAGCTGCCCCAATATTTTGCAAACGTTATGCAATTAAGCCTACCTTTTTTTTAGAGGTGAGGTTCATCCTAATTAACAAAATTGTGAAGTTTGGGGACAATCAGACAAATCCTAGGGGTAGCAGATTGCGATTAAAGGTTGCGGCATGTCGCGCGCCACCAAAATAGCCTGGGCGTCCTGTATCTCAGCCCAGGAAGGTCGTGAAGACTTCAGTTTAGTTTCAAATGAAGCAGAAATAGCAATTTTATATGCAACTTGTTAATATTCTATATGTCTAAATCCATTATTTTGCAAGTTATCGCCAAAAAACTGATTTTTAGGTTGTTTTCCTAATATTTCATCATAATTTGGTTAACAATTTATTTTATATTGTATTGTTTCATGTCTCTTATTATCTTGGTACATGTACTTCATGTTATTTCAATATAAAATCTTTAATGCAAAACAAAGATGGCGGTTATTAAAACATTGAAAACAAAGATGTGATATTACAAAGATAAAAAAGCAAGTTTCATTAAATAATATTGGTATGTTTTTAAGTCTGACTTTATGCACATGATACTTGCTTTTACCATTCCTGATTTTGTCAATTAAGAAACACAGTTTATGTAAATTTTTAACCATAATTTTTGTCTATTATACTTAGTTAGTGATGTAAATATTTTGGCTTTCCAATTCGGAATGGCTAAAAATTCCCGCAGAAGCACTGATCCTCGATTTTTCCTTCTGAGTACCATTCCGTCAGATGATGACAAGACAATAACAGGTAGTCGATTGCCAACTGCACGCCAGGTCCTGCTTTGCTTCTTGGCCCATAATCAAACTGCAAGTAGCAAACGTGATGCAGCAAATAAAACTGTTAAAATTGTGATACCTTTTTATAATCGTGCAAGAATCCCAACTATTCTCCCACATAAAATGGCTGAAGAAGTGGAAAAACTTTTTGATGATATGAAGAAAATCCTTAAAATTCAACCTAAGGACAGGGATTCAGGAAAGCCAAAAGATAGAGTGGAGAGCTTCAAAAGCCATCTTAAAACCACTATGAAGTTTTGGCCAAGGAATTCTTTACAGAAATTAAGCAATGAAGATGATAAAGCATTTCTACAATCTATGATGACAGACAGGCAGGCTACAATGTCTGGGATTGATAGCAAATTAAGTTCTACTGAAAAGAAAGTTAGACAAAGAAAAGACAAAGAATTGAAGAGGATTGAAAGAAGCAATCAAATTAAAGAAAGTGACATTGGTGCTTCATGTTCAACAACCACTACAATGAGCGATAGTGATGACGAGGATGATGATGATAATATACCCGAGACTGTTCATACTTGTGCTAAAAGATCTCACAAGAGATGTGTGAAAACGGGTGTATCAGTTTTTATTCCTCCAAACATATTGCAATCACCCAGAGTTGTCCAATCCCTTGTTAGAAACAACATTTCATCTGCTGCAATATCTTCTGTCATGCATAACATTGTTACAGCGGTTGAAGGAGATCCATCTAAACTTAATCTTAGCTACGCAACATCTCAAAGATATAGAGTTGAAACTGTCACGACAATTGCAGAGAAGATTAAAGAAAATTGGACTCCTCCTTCTGTTGCAAACCTCCACTGGGACGGTAAATTGATGTCTACCCTTGATGGTGCCGGTCAAGAAGAAAGGTTACCAGTTCTTTTATCAGGAGTTGGTGGGACGAAGCTGTTAGGAGTGCCGGCAATTCCTCACAAGTCTACAGAAACGGCTGGGGATCTGATTTCAGAAGTAAGCATGAAATTGATAGAGGAATGGAACTGTGCAGAGTGTCTGGCTGGTATGGTGTTTGACACTACAAGCTCTAATACAGGTTCTCGAACTGCTGCCTGTGTGGCATTGCAAGGTAGACTAAACCGCCCTCTTCTCTGGTATGCGTGTCGTCATCATGTTGGTGAAGTCATTCTGACCCACACGTGGGATGCCTTGAAAATCGAAGTTTCGAAAAGTCCCGAAATTCTCGTATTTAAAAGGTTTAAAGAAAACTTTTCCAGCATTACACATGAAAACAAAGCAGATCTTGATTTTCCAGAAATCCCGTTTGATTTGTTAGGAAGGATAAGTGAAATTAAAGCATTGTGCAATGCCTACCTTAAAAAGTCATTCAGCAGAGGAGATTACAAGGAACTTGTCACTTTAGTCCTTCTGTATCTAAGTGAAGGCAATGATATTGAAGGGTTTTCATTCAGCAGACCTGGTGCAATGCACAAAGCACGTTGGATGGCAAAACTTCTTTACGCCATAAAAATGGATCTTTTGGGTACAAAGATGATCAATGAACTTCCAAAAGGTGCCGTATTTGCAAGTCATCAGCTGCAGAAGATACGTCGCTTTGTACAGTTTGTGGTCTTCTGTTATGTTCCATGGTGGCTCACATCTCCTGTCCCCTCAGCTGCACCAATAAATGATCAACTTCTCATCAACTCTTTCATCAACTATAAGCTTATAGACGGTGTAATGGCTACAGCAGCTATCAAGAGTTTTGGTAACCACATGTGGTATCTCACAGAAGAACTTGTTCCACTCGCTCTATTCAGCAACTCACTAGATGCTAACATTAAGCAGAAAATGGTGACCAAAATGTTGGGGCTTAAAGGAGATGGTTTGTGTTTGAAGCGGCATGGTAATGGGTTTGGAAAACCAACTTTTCCTGAGATGCCGACCGAGATAACAGAAGATCTTTCCAGATATGTTGGGATGGATTCTTGGTCATTTTTCAAAATAATGAAGATAAGCCAGGAATTCCTTTACAAACCTGTTACGGAGTGGGCCAGTGATGAAGGGTTTGAAAGTGCTAAGTTAGTTGTGAATAGCATAAGTGTAGTAAATGATGCTGCTGAGAGAGGTGTCAAGCTTGGTCACGACTTTCTTGGAACAGCTGTCAAGGAAGAACGCTACCAGAGAGTCTTGCAGGTGGTTGAAAACTCTAGACATGCCGAACCAAACACGAGAAAGAGAAAACTTTATTCCTCCTCGTGGTACCTCACTCTGTAAAATATTGGAACTTATAACAGTGTCTATGTACTCATAAGCTATACTTTTATAGCTTTGATGTTAAGGCTGGATTATGTACATTAAACATATATTTATAACAATACAAGCATCTATAGCTCCGTTATGTCATACAATAACAGAATTATGAGCAAATGCTAGCATAAGACTATCAGAATAGCATAGAATGACTCTAAAAACTCGTTTTTTGACAATAACATGCAAAATAAAGGTTGTATACCTATAGACTACTAACAAGTTGTATATAAATGTGATGATTCTGCATCTTTTGGTACCAAAATAAAGTCTGTACCATCTTCCGGAGTTGAGATACAGGACACCCAGGCTATTTCGGTGTCGCATGACATTTCGCAATCTTTGATCACAATCTGCTACCCCTAGGATTTATCTGATTGTCCCCAAACTTCACAATTTTGTTAGTTAGGCTGAACCTCACCTCTAAAAAAAAGGTAGGCTTGATAGTGAAAAGTTGGGGCGGATGATGCACCCTATTCTATATATTGTGGCAAACGTCAATCTGATAATAGTGATAGACTTGTCCCAGTTCACTATAGTACGATTTGTAAATGGGAGTTACGAAGTAGAGATCGAAGAGTTGCACAGAGTGTGCCCAACATTTTTTATAAATTAAAAAAGCTACAGATAAAACAAATTCAAGGAAGTGCAACATTCATTGCGTAAATGTAAAACCAAAGGTAAATCATATACAGCTGGAGATTTAAAATCTGAAAATTCTGTTAATAAGCTTATTAATTTAGACGAAGGATTCAGAGTTCTTAGAAATTTACGAGGCTCGCCTCCTTATTTTGAAAGATGTAAGAAAGACTTATTGCAATGATTCGTCAACTTGGTAAACCAACTTGGTTCTGTTCATTCTCAGCCGCAGAAACTAGATGGGTGCATTTGCTTAAAATTCTTGGTCGCCTTGTTGATAATAAAGAGTATACTGATAATGAGATAAAATAAATGACTTGGCAGAAGAAGTCAGATTTAATACAAAAAGATCCAGTCACATGTGCCAGAAATTTTGAACACATGGTACAATTGTTTCTCCACAATTTTATCAAAAGTTAACTTAATCCAATTGGAGAAGTTGTTGATTTTTTCTATCGAGTTGAATTTCAACAACGTGGATCACCACATATACATGGTTTATTTTGGATAAAAGATGCTCCTGAGTATGGCAAAGATTCGCTTGATGACATTTCTAAATTTGTAGATAGTTATACGACATGTAAAGCTGAATCTGACGATTTAGGTGATCTAGTAAATTTACAGAGACATAGGCACTCTAAAACGTGTAAGAAAAAGGGTAACAAAATCTGTAGGTTTAATTTTCCTTTACCTCCAATGTCAAGAACAATGATTTTACAACCTCTATCTGAAATTGATTTAGAAGAAGACATTGCAGTTGCATTAAAGAAATGAGCATACCACCATTAGGTTCCTCTCGAATGTGAAGTAGCAGAGCGCTTGCAAATCTTCTTCCACCTGTGAGATCTAGGGTACTTAGGAAGAGAGCGCATTCTTATATTTTACCCCATGTAAGAACAGAACGTTTTAAGAGGATTTTTTTGAACCGTTGCCTTTTTAACTTCTTATGAATAGACTATTTTGTATTTGATTATTGTATTATGTATCTTTCTATTGTATTTCTATTGTATTTTTATATATCATTGTAATTCCATGACGTGTGTTTTTGGAAACAATAAAGAGCATTATTATTGTTATTATTTAGAAAGAATCCATAGTTTATTAGATTCCTTGAAACCAGATGAATCACTTAGCTTTACCGAATTTCTTGAAAAGTTAGATTTATCTGAAAAAACAATATCTAAAGGCCATTAGGCTTTCTCTTAAACGTGATTCTCTACTACTAAAACGATCCCCAACTGAGATTAGAATAAATTCTTACAATGCAAATTTGCTAAAATGTTGGCAGGCAAATATGGACATTCAGTATATATTAGACCCCTATGCTTGCGCTGTCTATATTCTTTCTTATATTACAAAAGGTCAACGAGGAATGAGCAAACTACTGCGAAAAGCATGTGAAGAAGCAAAAGAAGGCAATAAAAATATTGTGAACAAAGTCAGACATATTGGTAATAAATGTCTAAATGCTGTTGAAATAAGTGCACAGGAGGCTGTATATTTAGTGCTGCAAATGCCTTTACGAAGATCATCTCGTGAATTCCAATTTATTAATACTTCTCCCCCAGATGAAAGAACATTTTTACTAAAAGATATGGAAAAGATTAAAGAACTTCCTGATAATTCTGCAGATATAGAATCTGATAACCTGATCAAAAGATATCAGAGAAGACCAAAACAGCTAGAAAATGTGTGCTTAGCAGATTTTGTTGCATGGTACAATTGCAAGAGAGAGGCAAAAGAAACACAAAAAGCTAAACACAATTCTCCATCTGATGACTATCTATTGGAAAATTATTTTAATGATAATGTTGATGATGATCCTTCAGATGAAGATGAATCGATATGTAAAGATGATCATTACGAACTGAAAGGAGGGATGACACTTGTTAAGAGACGAAGACCGAAAATCTTACGTTCAATGAGATTCAATAAGAACAAAGACCCTGAAAATTATTCTAGAGAACAAATAATGCTTTATACTTCATGGAGAAATGAAAACAAGGATATCTTGAAAAGTAAAGAAACATACCAGGAAAGATTTGAACAACTTAAAGATGTCATAGAAGAGAAAAGAAACCAGTATGAGCATCATACAGAAATTCTTGATCAGGCTGTTGAGGATATTGAAAATGAAGAGCATGCTAATGTAGCCCCTAATACACAACACAGAGAAGAACAAGATCAGGAGATTGGACCAAAAGCTAGTGAACTATTTGGATGTTTTGACCCTGGTAAAAATAAGCAACATAGAGAATATGACTTGATGGATGATATTGGTATATATCCAAGAACAAATGATGATGAAGAACTTGTTGTGAAACGACTAAAGGATGAAGACTTTAGAAAACATGTCCAGTCACTTAATGTTGAGCAAAAGGAGTTCTTTTACCATGTTCTACATTCTGTTAAAACTAGTGATGACCAAGCATTAAGACTGTTTCTAAGTAGAGGTGCTGGTGTTGGTAAAAGCACATTGACAAATGCTTTGTATGAAGCTCTTATTAGATATTTAAATACTCAGTCTGGAAATGACCCAGATGATATCAGTGTTATGAAGGTAGCACCGACAGGAAAAGCTGCATTTAATATATGAGGAAACACGCTTCATTCTGCTTTTAAAATCCCTGCTAACAGAGGTTTTAATCACTGCACACTTGACAGAGACAGATTAAATACTATACGATCACAACTAGGAAAGCTAAAAGTCATATTTATTGATGAGGTTTCCATGGTTGGTAGTGGAATGTTTAATTTTCTAAACTTACGATTGCAACAGATAATGGGTACAAAAGAACCATTTGGTGGTCTTAGTGTTATAACTGTTGGTGACTTGTTTCAATTAAAACCAGTATTTGATCACTGGATATTTGAGAATTCAAAAGAGGGCTATAACTCATTAGCAGCAAACATTTGGCAGCAATATTTTGAGATGTTTGAGTTATCACAAGTTATGAGACAAAAAGATAGAGAATTTGCAGAAATTTTAAATCGAATTAGGGAAGGAAAACATACCCAAAATGACATTGAAATTTTAAAGGAAAGAATTTTAAAATTAGATCCAGTACATCCTGATTATCCTATTACTGCTACTCTCTTGTTTAGTACAAATGTGGCTGTAGACCAACATAATCTTGAAATTATCAATAAATCACTAAACCAAAAAGTTAAGGTAAAAGCAATAGATATTGTACTTGGGGATTTATCTGATGATTTAAAAGATAGAATGAAAAAACTAATTCCAAATGATCCCACAAAAACCATGGGTTTGTTTACAGTATGTGCCATACTTCAAGGGGCAAAATATGATCTTACAACAAATGTGTCTGTTGTTAATGGAATGACTAATGGAGCCGAATGTATAATTGAAAAAATTGATTATAGAGTACCAGAGTCGTTAAGACCAAGCATTATTTGGGTTTCATTCCAAGAAAATAATATTGAAAATGAATATCGTCGAGAATACAGATACCTCTACAATCACACTGTTGAGAAAACGTGGGTTCCAATCTTAGAAATCACAAGACAGTTTAGAAAAAAATCAAATACAAGTTCTTCGTAGACAGTTTCCTTTAAAACCAGCTGCAGCAAAAACTAGTCATCGTTGTCAAGGTGACACTCTAAATGAAGCAGTTGTTGACTTACCATCAAGTAAACGAGAACACATGCATTATGTTGCTCTTAGTAGACTAAGAAGCATATATGGGTTGCATATTCTTAATTTAAATGAAAATAAAATAGCTGTTAGCAAGAAAGTACAAGAGGAAATGTCAAAATAAGAACTAGTGCTTCACTTAATACCCACATTCCTTTTCTCTACAAATTAGATACTAATGAGACAAGTAGCTTCAAAATATTATTCCAAAATGTGAGATCACTACACCTGCATATTGCTGATGTTGCAAATGATTACAGTGTGAAAGCAGCTGATGTGAATATTTTTGTAGAAACTGCCTTATGTAACAATGACTGTGATGAAGTGTATAATATTCGTGGTTTTGAGTTTTTCAGAAATGATTTTCTGCTACAAAGTACAAGAACACCATATGGCACAGCTATTTACATAAAAGATACTGTACAATACATGTCTGAACAATTGAGGTGTAACCATAATGGTGTGGAATTAACCGTAATCAAAGTTGATCAGCCAGTTCATGGTTTACACATTGTCGGAATTTATCGATCAAAATCCAAAGTAAAGATTTCTAAATTAATTGATGCATTGAAATATGTTCATAATAATATTTTAAGTAATGGTAATATTCCTGTCATTATGATTGGCGATTTCAATGTCAACTTAATGGAAAATTCATCTGAGAAAAAGGCTCTTTCTAAATATTTATGTCAACAAGAACATTATGTACAACTTATTAATCAGGAGACAACAAACTACAAAACACAAATTGATCATATTTACACAAATATTCCTGAGAGGATTCACAGAAGTGGTGTTCTAGAATCATACTTTAGTGACCATAAACCTATTTTTGTATCTTTAACCTAACTCATTTACTGTTAGTAAATACAATGGAATATATATTGAGACAAAGGAAAAGTAATAATCTGCAGTTTTTATAGTAGTATTTAATATATACAGTATATTTCATTCCAATATAAACCATTAAACAACATTAAACTACAACACATTTCCATGTATAAAAAACAAATTACTGAAGTTATGTCAATGTTTTACTGTTATCAGTGATTTCCTATGTGAGCTATTGGAATATGAATATTTAAAATAATTTACCAAATGAAGTCACAGATAAACATGACCCTCTTAATCGGAGGGCAGGAAACACCTGTTGAATTGGGGTCCAGAAGCACTACCTAGCTTCTTCCATTTTGACTGGGTAAACAAGCTGCTGTATAGGTAAGTCTTCTTTAAATTAGATATCCACCTATTGTGTTTTATCACTCCAACTTTTCACTTTGAGTCAGCTGTGGACCTACAGAAAGGCAGGCTGGCTTTGCAGGCTATTTTCCAGCCAGGATAACACAATACCATCCACTACAGCTTGGAAAGAAACAGATTCTCCCTAACATACTGTAATTAATAATTTCTGTTCAATTTTCATTACAGATAAAGGTGAATATCAAACATGGTTGGTAATGAATCTAGAGCAACTCCAGAAGAGAGAAATATGTATACAGTAAGTGCACAACATAAGCAACTTTCATCCAATTATCATTTATAGTCCCGGAGCGAGGGAATTTGACTAAATATTACCCCGAGGGATGATATATCATCCCGAGGGGTAATATTTCGACGAATTCCCCGAGCGGAGGGTCTATAAATTATATATTTTACCGAAACAATCTTGAATGCTGTTCCTCCATTGTTTGGTTTGCGCGCGAAGGGAATTTGACTAAATATTACCCCTAGGGATGATATATCATCTCGAGGGGTAATATTTCGACGAATTCCCAGAGCGGAGGGTCTATAAATGATATATTATACCCAAACAATCTTGAGTGCTGTTCCTCTATTGTTTGGTTTACGCGCGAGTACTGGGTACGAGCGGGGTGTTCGAACTCGAATTAACCGCTGATGACGTGGTACAAATCTTGTTCTTTGATTGGACAATTTATAGTTGAGGTATAATATTGAACAATATTATATTATACAGTATATATCATCCCTCGGAGTAATATTTCGTCGAATTCCCCTCGCCCCGGGTCTATAAATGATAATAAGTGTACAACATAAGCAAGTTTGATTCAGTGGGATTTTGTGTTACAGTACTATGCATTGCTTGTTTTGTCAATTGTAGACATTATCCTATGGCTAAAGAATGGTGAACTTCTCTTATAAATCTAAATTTCATCCTGTGCCTTGACCTGTGCCTGTGGACAGATTCATTGAATAAATCATCAAGAAAGATAATATGAATATGTGAACTACAATATTAAAGTAAACATATATGTTTACTGTACAGAAACATGTGGATTTTGCGTGGAAGATCAAATTATGATCAAATTATGTGGAGTCCAACCTCTCAAGAAAGTCAACAACCATAAGATTGGCCAAACATGTGAACTGTGGTGTACTGGACAACCAAGCTTTACTTAATGACATTTTTCACATCATCCTAAAGAGCCACAGATGACAAACACTACAGCTGTTACTAGAAAATGCTGGATAAACTGTCAAAAGACGTTAATAATTCAGCATGACTAAAATTTAAAAACTTGAAATACTGAAATAGCCAGTGAAATTGTTCCCATAATGTTCTGTCCAACTTATCACCTTTATCAACCTTGTGATTAAAATAATAAAGATCATATGAATTGTTTTTCTAACTAACAGTATATTTAATTAACTATCAATAATACTGCAGCTTTACAGTATAAATAAACGAACTAAAATCCGCATTAAACGTGTGTCATGCGTTATGCTACTGTTTTATTTAATACGATACACAATACTATAAAACGTTGCACTGTCCTTGGGACCTAGTTAAAATGTTGTGTGCCAATTGAAAATGGAAATAGTGCAACATAATGGAGTTTCTGCCTCATAATGTCGTAAGGTTTGCAAGATAAAAATTTCACTTTACCCTACTTATGACGTCACATGCATATCGAAAATAATTCCAAGATGGCGGACAGCACGCTGTCTTCGTCAAATCATTTCGAAAACCAAAAAAGATAAGGGAAAATTGTATATGGTCTTGTTATACCATTTCACGAATTCTTTCAAATGAAACAAAGATAATTTATATTGCCATATCCCTTTAACCTTTTTAATGACATAATATAATTTGTAAAGGAATGTAACTAGAGTAGAGGGTTGTACTTATAATTTGTGCATATTTTCACGCTAAAATAACCTTAGCCTTGACCATCACTAACCTTGGCAAGGCAAATAAACAAGGTACTTTTAAAATTACTGATAGTATCATCTACTTCTGTTCATTACTACAAAATTCAAATTATGATGCCACGTGGCATGTACCTTATAATAACTGTAAGGTTGTGATTAAAGAAATACATGTACCTAATGGTTTTCCGTGTTTGGATACTCTGATCCAAACACGCGGGATGTTTCGAGACTTGAGAAAAGCGTAAAAAAAACACGAGCCGCTGGCGAGTGTTTTTAGCTTTTCGAAAGTCGAGCAACATCTCAAGTGTTTGGATCAGAGTATCCAAACACGGAAAACCATTAGGTATTTCTTTTATAAAATAATCACAGAGAAATATCACTAAAAGTTATTAATATAATTAGATCAACATTGCAATTCTCCCAAAAACCATCAACTACCAATCAGGGATCTTTCATGTTCTTCTAAGCTAATCGGCCAATCATGGTTGGTTTTCTATCATGATTTATGATGCTGACGACAGCAGACAGCCAAAAATAAGTTTGAAGTTGTATAAAAAAACATCAGGAAAACATGCTTAGAAAGATGAAAAAGATATTTCCAGATGGATTTAATCGCGAAAATATGCCGTTTAACTTTATGTTGGATTGCTGCAGATGTAAAGTGATGTTGTAAGTCTGTCGAAGTGTTGTTTGGTGATTTTTTGTTGGCTACAAGAATAAAATGAATGGTTTCTTCGTGAATATCCTGCCCGACGAGAGGTAAAATAAACATTTTACACCTTTTTCATGTTCTCTTTCTGGACTATATCTATAAAAGTGTTGTGTTTTGGTCTTTTATTGAAACTTTCAATAAGGTAAACGTCGCCCTTACAAATCATACGGGAAATATCGTTCGCTTTAGCGTTGCTTTGTCCGCTTTAAATACTTATAATTTCGGCCTATTTTTGCAAAATCTTGTGAAAATTAACAAGGAAGATTGCTATATTTTATTTATAATTATTGTGCATATGTATAGAATGTTAATAAATGTTTAAAAACGATGGGCGGCCGGCATGATTTGCTTTTTGTGTGTACAAGATCGACCTCAAAATTTCCCGTGTTTGGATACTCTTACCCAAACACGGGTATTGACCAATCAGAGCGCTTGTTGCGTACATGTTATTTTATAAAAGCTGATCCTACTGTACTTGAGCAGGGGCGGATTTAGTATTAGTCAAATAAGTCAGATGACTAAGGTGAAAAATTCTCAAAGAGAAAAGAAGAGAACTTAAAATTCTCATAAAACAATTATAACATTTTTGCAGGAATATGATTAATGGACCGCGTCGCGGTACGATAGCGATGAACGACCTTCAATCCTCGCAAAAGCGGCAAAGCTTTCCTTCAAAATATTAATTATTTTGTATAATTATTTATAACTGCACAACTCGTCAGGCATTCAACCTGGATGCGTTAAATTTAGGGCCGGTAATTCCGCTTATCAGGCAAACACACCTGCAGATCAGTCAAAATGGCTTGCGCTTATTGGTTTAGAGTGATTTTGCCGAACTTGCCCCGTCTTAGCCATTCCGATTGGTCAAAAAGGCCCGCAAAACACCTGCAGGTCAGTCAAAACAAGGCAAATGGGTCGAAAAAGCCTGCAGATACACCCACAGATCAGTCAAAATAGCGTGTACTGATTGGTTTAGCACTTTCTGCCCTTACTCCCTGACTTAGTACCTGATCGAAGTACGTCAAGTCTGTTCTGTTCGATCATGGCTTCCACAAGCGTGTTCGACTTTAGAAAGCAACGACGACGTTTTATTGCGGCAAATGTGCAGTGATTTGTCGGCAAAGGTACATTTTCCCATGATTGGGCGCAGTAGTGCACAGGGATTTCGGAGCAGAGTCATACATTCCTCTGTTATGCTACAGCTGACAAGTCAAACTAAAGGAGTCTTGCATTGCTCTAAAGTCTAAGGTGAGTGAATAATCTATTATTTTAGCGTTCTCATTCAATATTACTTTTACTAGTCTACTACGATCGTCTATGTACCGTGAATTATTTAAATTAGACGGAAAGTCAACTTATTTATTGTAATTTTGACTTGGTATCACACGTATGAATAGTTCATAATAATTTTAATTAGTAAAGTTGATTTCGAACATTTTAATAAAAGTGATACCACTTATTATTCTATAAGAAATCTGCTGTTTGGTTTGTTTGTTTCTATGTTTCCTTTCCATATCAATTGACTTGGAATGAATAATTATTTTGTGTTATGTCTGAATTATATAGATCTGAAGCCTCTGGGAATTGCTTATATATACAGCTAGCTGTTTCTTTGGCAATGGTAGGTGATAATTCTCTTACTGTGGATCTTCGAGCTTTAACATCGATTTATTCTGCCTCTGTCTGTGTCTCACAAAGTCTCATACTACCAGGGTTATTTTCAGTTCACAAGCTACATCTACAACCAGTACCTCTATTGCTTTGACACTTCCAAAATGCGAGTATGATGTTGCTTCTTATAGTTATAGGGAGAGAGTCAAAGGTATGAGCAACTTCCAAATTGAGATGTTGATTAAGAATGTTTTTAGACTTGATAAGTCATACCGGGCTACTCAAAAAACCAATGGGAGGAGTTTTCTTTATAAATGGCTTGAATTACAGTACATCCATGGTTATGTTATTCTTTTAGTGTAAATGGTGCTTTTTGTCATTCCTGTGTTTTGTTTGGCAATAAGTTACTAAGGAAAGCTCATTGAATTCAAAAATTATTTGCTGAACCAGTTAAATATTGAAATGATGCCACTTGTTGTTTTAAGTATCATACCGGCACCAAAGGTACTGTAGTTCTAAAGAATGCTTGCATGAAAATACATCAGCTATTTTCACATCTATTATCACATCTACAGTATTCTTAGTCAATTGTCAGGAAAAAGCCAACCAATTGCGGTGACAATGAGTGAAATGAATCAGCACACTAATTTCTTCTTTTCAGTTTATAGTACTCTAGAATATTCTTGATATGACCCTTCCTGTTACTCAGTTACTGCAAGGAAAGAATAATGATATTTTAGATGGTTTAGAATTGATTCAGGCCCTTAAGAATTTAGCTATGACAGCACAAAATCAGATTAATCATTATCATGCTCAGTGATCGTAATAATCAGGCTGTTTCTTTAGCTTCAACAGTTGACATTGAGGAATCAGTATGCCAAGAGTAGCTTATAGACAAACCACTAGAGGTAATCCTGGCTCCTGCTACTACAGTAATGCTTCTGAGTATTACAAGCGTACCATTACAATCCCTGAGTTGGAATTGTAGCAGACATATTGGGTTGCCTATACAGGTTCACATCCCAGTAGTGTTGCTACTTTTGATTCTTTGCATGTTGCGAACATTAAAGTTAGCTACTCTTCCTGTCACTTCCTGTGTGTGTGCAATCTTTTTAGCCATGCTTAGGAATTAAAAAACTACACAAGAAGCACCATGGTTGAAGATTACTTTTTTATGGCTTAGCATTGATGGAAATTCATCAAGAAATAAAGCATTCTGTTCAGAAAGTCATTGACAAATTTGCAGCTGACAACAGAATAATTGAATTGATTTAATGACCTTTAACACACATTTTAATATTTAATTCAATATTTGACTATTTAATTAATTAACTAATTACTGGATAGATGTTCTGTAAAACCTAGGCTACTGCAGAGATACTGTATATAACCTTCATATGATTCATTTTATACTTCTACAGTCTGGAAGCCATTTGCAATTATCTTTCCCAATAAATAAATAGACTCACATTTAAGTTGTCTGTGTCTTTAATTGAAATTTAAAATTAATTACAAAATAATAGTTAAAAAGTAATGTATCAAGAGTTATTTAGATGTTAGATTAATTGAAGGTTAAGTTGGCCAGGATAATGTAGAGAGTTGAGCATCTCTATGTCCATGAACTGTTCCATTATGGTCATCAATAAAAGCTTCTTTTAAACCAGACATTGTCTGCTTGGGTAGAGGTGTAAAAGGCAAGTATCTGGCACCTTAAAACCAGACAGCTCAAAGGTGAAAGTTACTTGGGTTAGGGTGGGTTGGTGTGGGTGGTGGCTCATTCATTTGGGATTAAATTGGCCAGGATAATGTAGAGGATTGAGCTCCTCTATGGCTCTATGTCCATGAAATGTTCCATTATGGTCACTAATCAAAGCTTCTAACCTGACAATGTCTGCCTGGGTTGAGGTGCAAAAGGCAGGTATCTGGCACCTGAAAACCAGACAGCTCTGGGTAGGTAGGAGAAGGAAAACTCTGATTTCAAACCCTTGGACCTGTCCATGTCGGATTCACTGCAACAATGTGTTACTGTGTTTGACGCGTTTCCTAGCCATGGTGATGAGCTCTGATATAGAGCGAAACAGCCAACATTTTTATGATATGTGAGGCTACATTATCAAAGTTCGAATTGGACAAAAAAAATTCAGAAAAATAATAAAATGTTTCACAAAAAAACAGGTTTGAAAACATTAAAATAAATACTCAAAAGTGCTGTCAGATCGTGGGAAATGCCATTTCAGAGACCCAAATTCAAAAAAATTCCGGGGGGGCATGCCCCCCTACCCCCTAGATATGTACACCCCGCCATTTTGACTAAGGTATTAAATTTCCTAGATCCGCCCCTGCTTGAGTGATCCCGATAACAAGTGGAACTGTCATTAGCTGACTGCACCTAGAACCTAAGTAGTATAGTAAGTAGGGCTGCGGGCCCAGCAACGTCAAACGTGAATATAAACACCAAAACATCACCAAATTTGTGTCGAGCCACAACTCGGCAATGTTTTGGTACTCACGTTTTATAATCGACGTTGGCGAGCTCACAGCGCCAGTCTCTGTGCTATTATGGCGATCGTTAGTCAATCTAAACACCCCTCCCACGTTTTCTACTAAGTTGATGCCAAATATTAAAAAAATCACGACTTTCGCTAAACTTTACGCTACTTTAGCCATTTTTTAGGTGCGTTTCAACATTTTCACAAATTTGTCGAATCGCATTTAAAAAATAGTCGTCTCAACATTTTCACAAATTTGTCGAATCGCATTTAAAAAATAGAAAGTGCCGTTTCAACATTTTCACAAATTTGTCAAATCACATTTAAAAAATAGTCATTTCAACATTTTCACAAATTTGTCAAATCACATTTAAAAAAATAGTCATTTCAACATTTTTACAAATTTATGTATCGTAAAAGTGTCTCACGCGTGATAAAATTGCCACCTGTTATGCAAATTAGGTTATTGCCACCTGTTAATAATTGATTAGTCCGTTTGTTCACTATTTTCAGCGTTTGTCGCCTCTTTTCTGAAATGGTGATCGTACACATATTTCGACGTTGTGATTCCTCCCGACAACAAGCCCAAGAAAGGCACGTACGGCGTCACAATCGCGACAATGCTTTCGACGTCTTTCTTTAATAGTGGGTCTTTTTGTAGTTCATCGTTTAGTTCGTCAGGATTCTCAATAGCGTTCAACCCATCCAGTAAGTTAGCGAATTTGCTGATTAACAAGTCGGTGAGAAAAGCGTTTGCGATCTCCATTCTCTTCAACTCGTATTGGCGCCATATCTTATCAATAACTTTTGCGGACGCTTTTTTAATGTACGCTTCGGACTGACTTACCACACCGTCACCGGACAGTCTAATAAGTTCGGATCTCCTAACGTCAATGTTGTCTTCCACAGTTGGGGTGTCGTCAGTCTCCTCAACTAATTCCTCAATCGTGGGATTTTCCTCACTTTTGCGTTTTACCATCACGCTATTACTTATACCCATATTTTATTGCGGAATAACAACTTCATGACTGTATGGATAGCGCAGTGAGATTTCTAGTCTAGCGTACTTATTATTTTTTAATGCGGTCACAATCGCCGACGATTTTTCTCTGCTAATGTTTCCAAGGTAATCGTCGATAACGACCTTCATATCACTCCTACTTGGGCAGTAGAAGCAAACGAGCTTACTAATGTTTTCTCTATACGGTTTTGCGATCGACGTCAGTTGTTGTGTGATGACGATAACACTCAACATAAAATGTCGCGCACTAAAAGCTAAGTTGACCAACTGACTAGTCCTATTCTTAACGTCTTGAGAACTCGCACAGTCGTCCAACACAATCAGAGTGTTAGTGCCTTTAAAAATATTTGTTACACACTTGAGAACAGCGTCGACGTTATCCTGCGCGCAGTCTATCGCCAACACATCAGGGTCGTGTACATATTTCCAATCTTGATACGCTTTGTTCCACTCAAAAGTGGGGCAAATCAACACAATGTAGTCAAATTTACCACGATACTCAGACTCTAGTGTTTCTAGTAAATAATGCGTCTTACCACAAGCTGTCATACCAACAATTAACATATTAAACGGAGTCTCCATTAACCCACGTTTGATTTAATACTGGATTGATTGCAACCCATTGTTCATAAAGTTTACCAGACCATCGCTCATCACAAACACCCTGCACATAACATTCGCAGTCGTCGCTTTCTTTGTGATCTCAAGAAGTACACCAGATTGTGTGTTCACAATTTTTTTACCAGTGGCGACGTTGTAATTATCTTGAACGCTCCTCAAGTCAATGACTAACGCAAAGCCATCTTTATAGAATTTCTGTATGGTCATGAACTGAGCGTGTTCCTCACCCAAACCAAACAACCGTTTTGCCTCTGCGTAGAACTTCGACTTTGGGATGCCTTGTGAGTACACACTATTTGGCACGCCTTCAATTGTGACTCTAACACTATCAATATTTGGGTAAAGAAACTCCTCGCTGTCTGTTCGCACCTTATTCGTGAATAGCAACACAATCGCCTTCATGCTTTTTCTTGGAAGATTAATGTTTTCATTCACAATGGTCGTGCCTTTGTCCCATTCGGTGGTTTTCATCAACGTGACGTGCTCATACGACAAACTACGGCCACTTGCATAGCCCGACGCTATTTCGTCAGCAAGCTCCTGGTTATCAATCGTTTCGTACTCAAGCTCGAGGTTCTCCAGAGTGTATCCGCCCACAGCGCTACCGGATTGCGCCACCATGATGTCTGTGGCCTTCGGAAGTGTGATCACATACTGCAAGTTGTTGTTCATGCTAAAAGGGGCGTACAACCCGTGGTCATTCATAATCTTGCCAAGCTTAATCCGCTGTTTCGTCCCAATCACACCAAACATCAACGCGTCGCTAACTTTAGCAACGTTCCCACTTGCCGCGCCACTGTCATCCTTAGAAATTAACTTTCTCAAGTTCTCACCACCAATACCATAGTCAATCATTTGGTCTCGCGCAGTAACACTTTCCCAAAGGTCGCGATAAACACCAGTGTAATTTTCCCCACTGTTGTCATACACAGTTTCCCCAGCTAGTCTCACGACAAGTTTCTCAACCAACAACCTGCTCACATTGTTCAAGAACCAGCTTTTAGCGTTTGCATTCTTAAAGTCGAACACTAAACCCAACGATCCAGGCACCAAACAGCTACTAACCTTGAGCTTCGGTATATCAATGTAAAGTTCCTCGCCAGGACTGACTTTATTAGGGTTCAACGTGATTACGTGTTGCGTTCTCACCCCTTTTATGCCGCCCATAGTTGCTCGTCTAAAACCAGGGCTCAACTCTGCCGACGTGACGTTCATATACCTTTACATATATTTTGTTATCTTCGAAGCTGAGACCCTCGAAGATGAGACTACCGTTTTAGCTTGTAATAATCATAAGCAAACCACGCAAGTACCACCGCAAGTACCCACAGATTTTGAGCCAACCAAGCGAGACCCTTTGCACCCAACGTCAACGCATTGTAAACTAAATTAGCCAATCCAACAGCCCATGGACCCATCTTCGTTATCGCGTTCTTAACAGCCTGTGCGAATGACCTCGTTGCCATAGCGCCTTTCATAACAGCAGATCTCCCAGCGATAATAATAGTTGTTATAATTCCAGCCACTGAAATTGCTACAGCGCTCAACCCAACCATATTTTCTTTAGCCCATTCCTTAAATTTCTGAAACCTGTCAATGTCGACTTCTTGTTGCGCTCTAACCTCTTCTATTCGCCGCTTTTCTACGACTTCTTCTCTGGCTTGCGTGAGTCCCACTTCTCTCTCAAGCAAACCGTCATACTCTAGCTGCTCGTCACTAGTAAGACCACTTTGCTTATATTTTGTATCAAGCTCTGTCATTTTCCTACTCGTTTCATTTATCGCTTCCTGATAATAGTCTGCTTGCATTTGCAACGCGCCAGTGTCACCTATTCTCGATTCACGCAACACGCTATCGCTTGGGTTAAGCACACCATTATGTTCGCGGTTTTCTTTATGTGATAGTCCACGTATGTCAACATAATCCACTTTTGTATCAATTACTGGGGGGTCGTCTAGGGTTGCTTCTGTTGTGGCAACTGTTGTTTCTGCGCTCTCAGGGATTTGACTAACTAACTGTTTGAACTGCTCAATAGCCCTTTTACTATTGTCATCTATGCTGTAGATCAAGTCTTTTTTTTTCCCAGGTTTTAGAATTAGTTTAGGTTTTCCATATTTACCATCTTTGTTTATCGGTTTGAAAAGAATAGCCCCTGAGTCCGTAACCCGCGACCTGTTGACTATTTCCCTTGACGCGTCGTCTTGACCGAGTCCCTTTTTGTTTAATTTATGTATTTTCCCATTTATTAGCTTGATTCTTTTTACATTGTTTTCTGTTAGCTCTTTGTTGGACGCTTTTAGCTCACCCAGCCTTTTCTTAATTTCCTCCTCCTCTCCAAAAGCTATACTAAAACTCTCATCATTGACGTCACCATACGGTTCCTGTTCAACAAACTCTACTGTTGGGACTTCTGTATTAGTTCCCCTTATTGTCACCGTCTTACCATCGTCACTGTCGATAAATGACGTCTCTTTTTCTAGAGACCTTCTATCATATTCGTACTGTAATTTATTCACTCTCTCACGCAATTTACCATACTTGACACGCACGATGTCTGGCATGTCGTCGTCGTCATCACCATACTCGTTGTTAAATAAATTATAATCAAGAGTGGCTTTTTCGAGTTCGTCAATTATTTGATCATCGGTGTACCTATCAAGTCTATCGAAGTTGTCCATCTCAATCTCGTCAAAAACTTCCCCACCTTCAGCCATATTACATTAGCTCACATTTTGAATATCGCTCTCTGACTCCCACGAATCACATTTTCTTTCTAGATTAGATAATTGTACGCAAGCCACGCGAATGTCGCCGCAAACACCCATAGATTTTGAGCTAACCAAGCGAGACCCTTTGCGCCTGTCACCAGCGCGTCATAAACTAAGTTCGCCAATCCAACAGCCCACGGACCCATCTTCGTTATCGCGTTTTTAGCAGCCTGCGCAAATGACCTCGTGGTCATAGCGCCTTTCATAACGTTAGTCCTCCCAGCGATAATAATAGTTGTTATAATCGCAGCTACTGAAATCGCTAAAGCACTCATCCCAACCATATTTTCTCTAGCCCACTTCTTGAACTTCTGCAATCTGTCAATATCAATCTCTTGTCGCGCTCTAACCTCCTCTATTTGTCGCTGTTCAATAACCATGTCTCTAGCCTGTGTGAGTCCAATCACTCTTTCAGCTAGATTAATGTGCTCTTCACCCCCCACAGTCGCGAGATCTTTTTTACCAAGCTCTGCCATTCTCTCGCCCGCTTTGTCTATCGCTTCTTGAAAATAGTCTACTCGTGTTTGCAACGTACCAGTATCGCCTATTCTTGACTCAGACGTCACACTCTCGCTTGGGTTCAGTAGCGCGTTTAACTCACGGTTCTCGATTGGTGTTAGCCCAAGTATGTCGACGTACTCTGCGTGTGTGGTGTCTAACAATGACGCACTCCTCGCAACGTCTTCGTAGTCTTTTGCGTTGTCATTAATCCGCGTCTCAATATTGCTAAAGGCTTCCTCCACGCGTTGGCGCTCCCTTCTACCATGTTCGCGAGCCAGCCCACTCCTCACTTTAGTTAGTCTAACTCTCTCACTAACTGCGACGTTTGGGTCGTCCCAAGCTAGCTCACTATCTTTAGTGGCTTTTTCAAGACTACGCTCTAGTTCGTCGTCGGCGACATCTTTGTATTCGTTAGAGCTACCCATCTCAAGGTTGTCGAAACCACTTTCAGTCATATTACATTAACTCACATTTTGAATATCGCTTTCTGGTATCCACGAATTATGTTTGCTCTCATAACCCAACCATTTGACCAGCGCCATCTTCTTCCCTCTGACTTTCTTTCTTTTCAACACCTTTTCAACTCTGTACACATCGTCACCAGGTTTCTTATTGACTAGCGATAATTCCTGTTCATAAAATTTACCAATAATCTGTTCACCGGTGTGATCCTCAATTTCGTACACATTCGGGTCGCCACGAATAACCTTTACCACTTTAAACAGCTCTTCAGTGAAGTTGGCTTCATAACCCTTTGTGAACACACTCTTGTATTTACTAATTCTCACCGATTGACCAATCTTGAACTTTGGCAATGGGTTGTCTGCAAATTGGTGACCAAACAAAGTGGTCCACACTTCATCCTCACTTGACTTATCGACATCCTTTGG
Source organism: Chrysogorgia sp. JL179-B06 (assembly GCA_035772405.1). Classification (NCBI taxonomy): domain Eukaryota; kingdom Metazoa; phylum Cnidaria; class Anthozoa; order Scleralcyonacea; family Chrysogorgiidae; genus Chrysogorgia; species Chrysogorgia sp. JL179-B06. The sequence goes on along the minus strand of JAYKKM010000215.1, from coordinate 746,281 downwards.
CTTCATCATAATGCTTCGATTCACATTGCTATTGTAATTGCTTACAAACTGAACCAAAACGTCAATCCATTTGTATGTCCCATGAGTGTAAAAGTACTTCCACATAATGCTCTTGAGGCTTCTATTAAAACGCTCAACAACAGCGGTTATCACTCTTCTTGCTTTAAATATTCAACACCATGTTTTTTCAGCAAACTTTTCACGCCAACATTGTAGAACTCAAGTCCATCATCAAATTGCGCTAACTTAGGTGTGGTTCCAAACCGATCTTTAAAGTCATTCAACAATTTTCCAACAGCCTTAGTCATGTTCTTAGTGTCTTTTCTATAAACTGCAATTCCAAAAGCGTATCTACTCAATATTTCAATGCCTGTCAGTACCCAATAATAACCGCCATTCTGTTTTGAGTACTTACTCATGTCCACTAGATCCATTTGTAGCTCTTCACCAAGAAATCCAACAAAAGTCGCACGGAACTTATGCCTTCTCACAATAGGTTTGTACCTAGTGTAGGTGTCCTGCGCTGTCAACCATTCTTTCACTGTTTTTCTAGTTACTTTCAACCCGTCTCCCAACGCACTTTGATACAATTTCTCTACACCACTGAACCCTGTCTTAGGATTATAGTAAATGTCTCTCAACCCTTGTTCTGTTTCCACACCAAGCTCCATATAATTCACACAATATACAGTTCCAATAGCACCGCGCCAACATCAGCGGCACCATTGTTTGGTTTGACACGAAACGTCATACTTGAGTAAATACCTTTTTTAATTCTCACCTTGGACTCAATGTCTACATGACGTTGCACTGACCCATTCAAAGACTGCTTGGTGGGTATTGGCAACGTTGTGATCACGTTGCTACGCTTCCCATCACTACCCACATTGCTCTCAGTTTCAACAATGTCACATAAGATTTCTATGTACTTCAGGCCTCTGTTCATGTCGACCTCGTTTGGACTAGTGTACCACTTTGAGTCACCCTTAATCAACCTACCCCTCGCGAAACCAAATAGAGGTCCAAGGTGCCTAAGACTAAGTGGGGCGCTAGTCTTGACCCTGCATCTACTTGTGAACGGTAGTTTCTCCATCTCAAGGTCTATACCACCACGTTCTTTAACCTCTTCTTTCATGATTTTGACTAGTGCGTCGAAGTTAGCGTACCCTCCACTCGTTATCGTGCTTTTAAGATCCCTCGAAGGGTGACTCATCACGGAGAGCCAAGGGGCGTCGCCATCTAATACGTTATTGTAGTTCCAAAACACAGTGGCTGTCTTGACCATAATGTATGGGTTGTCGTGCGTGATCATCACACTGTTGTCAAAGGACACGACTTTCTCTGCACCTTCAATGAATACCGTTAACTTTCGCATTATGTATAACATACAGTATATTATATATGCAGAAAGCCCTTCGTGAGTACTATGGAAAGTACTACAAACGCGCGATGGCTAACATATCGAAGGCCACACACGACGCAAAGGCAGACCTCATCAAAAAGTACCCCCACGCTACTTTAAGCAAATTCGAGTTCTATCCAAATATTTTGCAAGATGGTAGGATCATGAGTGTCGACATATATTTCAGAAACAACGACATCCTCAGCACGGACATAACCAGCACAACCTTCAAAAATGATAAAAGCATGTGGAAGTGGCTACACAATAGTAAGTTCCCAATAATATGGCAAGGTGGTGGAACTATCCAACCACTGCCAAAAGGTCATAAAAACCACTGGGGGCTTTGGGATGGCTACCCAACAGAAAACGTGTTAAATTATCCAGTGAATAACTTTAAAGTTTTTGTTAACCAAAATAGTTACTTCATGTCGAAGCTATCAGTCTTGCGAGTCACCACGTCAAAGACAAAATCAGAGTGGGATGACAACGAATCTTACTACCGTGTTGTGTTCGCGACGTATTGTGCAAGTTTCTGTTGTGGGGTGTCACTGCAACATTTATCAGTGTCACAAGAAGTTCACCCCGTGGTCACAAGTGTGATGAGATTTCATTTGTACTTCACCATTAGAAGACTTCTCAGAAGAATGGAGGGTGGTGAGACCATGAAATCAATAAGTAGAGAATTTAACGCCTCCGAATTGTATGGTAAGATTTCCAAGATTCCCAGAAGGCACTACTACCAGAATAAAGTCCTGAGCGATGGTACTTTAGGCGAATCCAGAGTGTTCACACTCAACGACGTTCAAAACGATTACAAACGATACGTCGCGCGACTCTCAGACGGCTTTACCAACATTGGACTGCAATATCTAAATCAGAGCATAGAGTCCTTTGTGTACTCCACACTTGGTGCGCAAGCGAGAACACGTGTATCAGTCGTTGGTGGTTCTGCAGGAAGTCTAGAGACCCAACAAGAATTCCGCAAGTTGTTTTCTGACAGTGTTATCAACTATGACGTATCGACATGGATTCTCAACATGAATAAATCGATTAGAGACACCAACGTTGTCCAAAATCTTGCAGTGTCACCAAGTACGTGGTTGATGCCAAGTAATGTGGTGATTCTCAAGAATAAAATCGCTGGGTACAACAACTTATTAAAGGTTGCTACGGAGTCCATGAGATTTGGGGTGAACACTAGCTTGAATGCAACAACACCAACAATTACGGCTAAAAAAGTCCACCAAGAAAATGTGGTGACTCACTTAGTAGCACCACCCGTGAAGAAAACAGTGGCTAAAAAAGTCCACCAAGAAAACGTGGTGGCTAACTTGGGAGTAGCGTCACCCGTGAAGAAAACAGTGACCAATCAAATTGCGCAGACTACCACCTCAAGTGAGTCAGACACGACAACGCTGGCGATAATCTTAGGGTTCTCAGCGGTCTCTGGCTATCTACTAACCAAATACACCTTCAGGTAGTAATGAGTCTAAACTATGGGTATGAGTCTGACGACCCTCACGATAAAATACTAAAGAGAACGAAAAGACATCTGGACGAAGATCCTAAGTTAAGTGCGACCGGTGGGAGGATGTCTGGAATAATAGACATGCAAGGCTCAGCAATAAAAAACGTAGCAGACCCAGTCGATGACTCAGACGCTACCAATAAAAGAACTCTAGAGCGACTATTATCAGGTTTCCTCAAGAGTCAGTCATATAGTGTCGTGCTCGACTTCAACGTCAGCACACACGCCTTGAAAAACGTGGAATTTCACACCAATGGTTCAAACAAAGTGAAAGCCATTGGTGAAACAAGCAAATTAGTGCAAAACAACCCAGCTTATGGTCCTATTGTTGGCATCAGCGGTGTAAGCCAAAGTTTTCTGTCCCCTGTGTTAACACCAATCCCACTTGAGTCAGGTCTTCATTTTAACTGCCCCAGTATGCAATGGTGTGATCTTTCCATTTTTGTTGTGGTGAGGTTACCTACTCGCACCGCTGGATCAAATTGGGAGACAATTATATCAAACGACGATGGTCAGTGGGATAAGTTCATAGGGTACAAGACTGGTATGACTAATGGACTCGCGTATGGTGGTAGCATCCCAGCGATGGAGAGCATATGCACTATTCCGAGTGGTGTTGACATAAGTAAAATGCATATGATATCAATACACTGGCAAATGAGCAATTCACATGTCAGGGTCAACAACGTCAAGTCAACCGACTCAGACTTCGTAGCGAACATGAAAAAGATAGGCACACCCTATGGAACAATTTTTGGAATACATCGACCAAGAATACCACTCGCACCTTATGCATACCCATCGTTGATAGAATTCTACGGTGTGAAAATTGTGAGTGGCTACATGACGAACCGAGACATCATAATCATGGGTGGAGAAATGATGAAGGAATATGGTGTAAAGTAAATGGGAGCATGTTTTTCGAGACCTCACGAAATATATAAGATAAATAAGACGACTGATCACATGTTCAAAGCTGGTGGATCATTTGGTCGCGGTGACGTTACTCTCGAGCTCCACGCTGAGATTGGTATGAGGTCTAAAAAGACTTACGGCAAACCTATTATGTTACCAGAATCAGACACCGTAGGAGTGGTAGGAGACGTGACCTAAGTTATGTAATGGGTTGGCTTAGAAAGCTGGTTCGTAACATTAGAAACTTTTTCAGACGACGTAGAAAACTGAGGACTAATAAAACGTATTTGCTGCATTGGTACACAACAAACCAGATCTATAAAAAACCTGACACCTATGTCGAGTAGTTTTTTTGTAGGAGACTATAATATAGTGATGACTCCCACAGTGCTTCGATTATTCGACTTCGATGGCCACCAAATCACGACGGTCATGGACAACGGTGAGATATGGTTCAAAGCAAGAGAAGTCGCGAGCGCTCTAGGTTATGCTCGACCAAAAGATGCAGTTAACGACCACGTCGAACCTGACTGTAAAATGAAGATGGAACAGGCCTCGTTTATCAACGAACTTGGGGTCTACTCATTGACGTTCTCGAGTAAATTGGAGCGCGCGAAACACTTCGGAAGGTGGGTGCACTCAGAAGTCTTGCCAAGCGTTAGAAAAAGTTTAGCTAGCGTTGGTCTCAAACACAATCAATTCGTAATGATCACTGAGTTCGACCTTCACACGAAAGTTGTTGGTTTTCTTAGGAAATATTATCCAGAAGCTATTTTGATAGCTGCTTGTGGTGAGAATCAAGACACTTCGAGTAAAAGAATAAATTCGTGGAAAAAAGGTCACCAACGTGGAACGCCTGACTTGATTATTGCCAATGCAAACCGACAGCACAGCGGACTCGTGATTGAGTTCAAGAACCCAGGTGGCACAGGTAAGACGTCCAAAGAGCAGGAGTCTCTGTTGCTCAGATATAAATCCGCTGGGTATCTAACGTTGTTGTGCGACTCATACGATGACGCTATCACCACAGTGATAAAATATCTCTTTGACGTTGGGTTTCAATGCTCTCACTGCCTTCGTAAATTTAAAAATAAATCAGCGTTGAGTAACCACGAGAGACGCTATTGTAAAGAGACTTTTTAGACAGTGACTGACGAGTCGAATTAGCGCTCGTTCTCGTTGTTGAGACGACGTCTGAAGTGACAACTGCTCTAGCATTTTTTAAAGACGTTTTTAACTCAGTAAAAAATGTCTGCGAGACTTTCTCTACTTATTTCACAAACCTTCTGACCACTGTGTGAAAAAAATGTTTCTACGGTACATTGGACGCTTCATGTGACCAATGTCTAAATTTAAAAAAGTGGGGTATCCGAGAACACCCTTAATTTTGTGTGGAAGGATGGTGACGTCTGCACACTGCGCGATATTGCTCAGCACCACCAACGAATGATGGTCCTGGATTATATCTCCAATTGAATGGCGCTTCAACAGTTGTTCCGTAAGTGTCGCGACAAACGGCGCAATACGCTTTTAGAAATGTGATGTCGTCTGCCATTGGGAACAACGTGTCGAGTTCACCAAGTCTTTTTAAGTGCTCCGTTGTTATGAGACCACAAATAATGACGTGAATGCCAGCTTTAATGTATTCGCGAATAATTGGGAGTAACCCGGAATACCAATGGCCTTCGTCAATTCCGATGACGTCATAATCGACTATCTCGGAAGAACTTGGGAGGTTGGTGATTAACTTCGCAGGTAAACTGTCTGATCCAACAACAATGGTCTGACGATGTGTGGAGAACACGTGGTCAGTTCGCCTAGTGTCACCTGTGTTGTTCATGTAGAGGACTTTGAGCCCTGACTTACTTAACGTGACTAACCTGCGAAGAGTCTCAGTTGTTTTTCCTGCGAACATGGGACCAATCACGATTTCTAGTCTACCGACTTTCTTCATGATTACTATACCTCAAGAGAAACGCTCTCCCCTCTTGCGGCAACTGTTGCTCGTTGTTGAATATCCGCTGAAGCTCTAAGTTTTCAAGATGAGTCTTCGAGCTATTGTGTCTTGAGCGACACGTTAGGCTATTGGTGGACACACCGCATGGGTAGCACTCGTACTCCCCAATGTCACGCGAAAAATGCTGGTGGGGGCTTGAGAACGCGTGGTCCTCGATATCGTCCACACCCAGTATTTCATTACACCCCACCCTACAAACGTTAACGTCACAGTTTGCGGCGAGGTGTAGCCACGCTTTGGCTTTGGTTGAGCATGGTTTCCATAGAAGGGTCGCCAAGAACACTTCGAGGTAGTTACCGAGTAGTGTAGCGGTGGACTCGCAAGGGTTGCTCAAGTAGTGGTCACTCGCTAGCGTAAGACGTCTGAATGGTGGGTAGCACCACACAGGGATCATCTTGGATAGTGCGCTAACCATTCTGTTGGCTCTAACTTCGTCAAGTCCAACCCAAGCATCATGAGCGAACTTTGTGTAGAGAATCTGAGTACTAAATCGTCTTGACACCTCTTCGTTTTTACAATCGGGGTCGCACAACTTGAAGACTTGCGAGTACCCTTTTAAGATGTTGGGTCCAGAGGCGCCTTGTGGGGTAGACACATTGATAAAGGACATTCTCCGCATTGCGTCGATCTCCTCTTCTTGGCGGGCTTGGTCTTGAGTCATCTCTTCTGCGATGTCTTGGACTTGAGTCATTATGTTATACTCTCAGAAAAAATCCTAATTTTTTAGTGCGTTTTGGTCTGGAGCTGTGAGATACCTGTGAGGTCAACTGTGAGACACCTGTGAGGTCATCTATGAGTAAGATAATATGTGATAGTGTATTAGATGGTTGAGGACTCACAGACGGCTGTTGAGGCTAAGATCACAGCTGATGTGAAAAGTGTTAAGGTGAAGGACCCAAAGCGCGTCGCTGCTGGTAAAAAGTTGGCTGAGATATCGAAAGCTGCGAAAGAAAAGAAAATGCGTGAAATGATAGTCAACGAAGAACAGGGTGGTGAGTGGAGCTATGGTTATATTGTCGGAACACTTGGTGTTATCGTTGCTGCTGCTTCATTGTGGTACACAATTAGTAGTGAAAAAGAAACACGACTAGAACCTGTGAGTACTGCAGCATCACCCGCGTCAGAAAATCGTAGAACTTGTCGTCCAGCGTTAGACACGTTTGATTCTTAAACAAAACACACGACAATGTATATATGTCCGCGATCGATCGAAAAGAACTTATGAACGAATTGTACGATGCGCTACTTGTTACGACTGGTGCTGTGGCAGTGAGCATGATTTCTAAAAGGGCTTTGGGAGAACCATTGGGAACACCAGAGACAGTTAAAGGTACAGTGAAACTTGCTGCAGCTGTTGGCGCAGGAACGCTGTTAGTAAAATGGTTACAATCGAAAAAGTGGATACCGACAGACCCATTCAAATCAACGTAAGTTAATGGTGAGCGTTGTGGCTGGAGGGATTTTTAATGCAGTGGCTTTTGCAGGCGCTGGCTTTATGTTTTCAAAGTTTAATCACACAGGTTATGAAGCTGAGATGAAAAGGCACAACCACGCGTTGGAACAGCTAGCCAGTGCGAAAGAAGTGTGGTATGAAAATGAGGTCGCTAAGAAAGATAAGATCCAGCGTTTACGACAACGGCTCTCTGATGCTAACGCTGACATCAATGACACAAACCACGCGTTGGAAGAACTTAGAAGCGTAATGACTATTCAGTACAGCGGACGAGTGTTCACTGACCTCCCGAAGGTTGCGGATTACTACCAACCAAGTGCGGAAATGAAGGAATACCAATTATTGTTTGTTAGCGCGCTAGGTTTGAGTAGTGGAATAGCGGTGTGGGTACTAGTTCGGTAAAAAAATGTTGGAGTAGTATAAGCGATGGACAAACTTATGAGGCAGATGAGTTATGGCTTGACAATTGACGAGATCGCGAATGAGATGCAAATTAAGTGTGGAGACACCTTCAGAATTTACTACTGCTCGGATTGTGACGTTGTGAAAAACGTAAGTGACTGCGGTGGGTACGCGTGTCCAAAGTGTGGCGACACCGAATGGGGTTACACTCAGAGTTACAGCGACATGAGACTCACGCGACTAAAAAGCGTTCACAAACGGTCTTGGTGGATGGGGAGAAGACTACGGAACGTTGTGAAGGGTGAGCACCTTGAGTTGATAAAAGAGGACTTCCTGAAAGTTGTCAATGTGCTGCACTCATGCAATTTGATAAAGGGTAGAAATGTTAGCAGATATGGATACTACATTATTAGGTTGTGTCATAGAAGACAACTCGAGACACTCAAGAAGGTGTCAGACCTCAAAGACGGGAAGGTGAAAGACTTGTTCGACGATAATTTGTTTGGGGTGGTGTACCCAAAGCTGGGATGGTGTGAGAGTGGTGATATTTATTACAATGAGTGGGCTAAGAAAAAAAGTGTAGTGTAAGTATAAGCCAATGAGTCGGACTGTGAGAAACCCGCTGAAAAAAAGACGGGCGCATAAGACGAGTGCAGCCGTTGTCAATTCACTAACAGATGAAGCGACCAACGTTCACGGCTTTTTTGGAGACCAAGAAACACTAGTCGAAGACCTCACACCGCCAACACATCTGTTGGATCGAGCACTGAGAGGGTTCACAAGGTCCTATGGAGTCGAAGTGATTGACGACAGAGACATCAATCAGGTAAATGGTAGTAGAAGTGCTGTCACTAACCTTTTGAGACGTGAACTAGGTGAGACCAATGGAATGAAAGTGGTGGAGACAGTCAAAGTCACTTTTGAGAAAGTTTTAGAACTCAATAAGACCACGTACAAAACTGCCTACTTTAACAGCGAAACGTTCGTCGTCATTAATGAACACGACATCGAGGGTGTTGCCAATCGTGGGTCGGAGCAGATCTTGACGCGGATAGCTGGGTGGTTATCTGAGGGGTCTGGATGGACTATCGACAAAATAGACGCGCACTACGTTAATGTCGCTATTTACAGACCTTTGCATGGGAGTAGCTACATTGCGTTGCCAAAGGAGCTGCGTAATAGTATGAAGGGTCTGATAAATGTAAATAACGATGGTGACAACGAGTGCTTTAGATGGTGCCACCTTGCGCATAAGTTTCCTGTTGGAAAACACTCTGATAGAACGTCGAAGTACGCTAGGCATGTCGGTGAGCTGAACTATGACGGAATTGACTTCCCAGTCACGCTCAAAGATTACAACAAGATTGAAAAGGCAAACGATATTAGCATTAATGTTTTTGGGTATGAAAATTTGCAGCCATTCCCTGTGTACGTTTCTAAGGAGGCGTATCCTGACCATATGGACCTATTGTTGATAACTGATGATGTAGGCAACAAGCATTATGTGTACATTCGCGATTTTAACAAATTCATGTACCGTCAGACAAAGTATAAGGCGAGAAAGCACTTTTGTAGGTATTGTTTGCAGTGTTTCACCCGTGCGGACGTGCTTGAAAGTCATACTGAAGTGTGTTTGGTCATCAATGGGAAGCAAGCTATTAAAATGCCACAAAAAGGCGCGAAAGTAAAATATGAGAATTTTAGCAGACAATTAAATGTACCATTTGTGGTGTACGCAGACTTCGAGGCTATCACACAGAAGGTGCACACAGCGACGCCATCAAGCGAGTGTAGCTACACAAATGCTTACCAGAGGCATGTTGACTGTGGTTATGGGTATAAATTGGTTTGTTGCTATGACAATGCGTATAGTAAGCCAGTGAAGGTGTATCGCGGTGAAAATGCAGTCAACAAGTTCATTGGGGAGATGTTAGAAATTGTCGAATATTGTAAAGAGACATCTGAGAGTCACTTTAACAAAGAAATGATACTGACTGACGCCGATAAGAAGAACTTTGACGAGGCTAAAAGTTGTCATATTTGCAGTGTTGAGTACATTGGTGCTGACGTTAGAGTGAGAGACCACTGTCATGTCTCAGGTAAGTACAGAGGGTCCGCACATCGTCAGTGTAACGTGAACTTTAGATTGACTGATAAAATTCCTGTGATCTTTCATAACTTACGTGGCTACGATAGCCATTTCATCATGCAGGAGATTGGTAAGTTTGGTCAAGACATAAATGTGATACCGAACAACATGGAGAAGTACATGGCGTTCATGCTTGGAAAAAACTTGGTATTTTTGGACAGCTTTCAGTTCATGAGTAGCGGTCTAGACAACTTGGTGAAGAACCTACCAAGGGACGCTTTCAAGTACACGTCAGAAGTGTTTCGCGACGAGGGGTTGGCACTCATGACAAGAAAGGGAGTCTATCCCTACGATTATATGGACTCCTTTAATAAATTCGACGAAAGCGAGCTACCCTCCAAAAAAGATTTCTACAGCGTTCTGAACGATGAGCACATCACGGAAGAAATGCACGAGCGCGCCATCGATGTGTGGGACTACTTCGACGTTAAAAATATGGGTGGGTACCACGACCTGTATTTGAAAAGCGATGTGCTCTTGCTTGCCGACGTTTTTGAGAACTTTAGAAAGACATGCCATCGCGAGTATAAATTAGACCCGTGTCACTATTTCACGTCGCCTGGATTGGCTTGGGATGCCATGTTAAAGATGACTGGAGTAGAACTCGAGTTATTGTCCGACATCGACATGTTCCAGTTCGTAGAATTAGGTATGCGTGGTGGTGTGAGCTACATATGCAACAGACATGGCGTGGCGAACAATAAATATATGAAGGGGTACGATAAAGCGCAAGAGTCGAAGTATTTGATGTACCTTGACGCCAACAATTTATATGGGTGGGCAATGAGTCGAAGTCTACCTACGGGTGGCTTCAAGTGGTTGACTGAGAAAGAAATAAAAAAGGTTAATCTGCGTGAGTATCACAACAATAGTAAAAAAGGTTTACTGCTCGAGGTCGACTTGGAGTACCCAGCCCATTTGCATGACCTACACAATGACTACCCGTTGGCTCCCGAGAAGATGGAGATAACCGTTGACATGTTGTCGGAGTACTGCATGAAAATCAAAAATAAGTTTAACGTGAGTGTTGGTGGTGTGAAGAAGCTGGTGACTAATTTGATGGACAAAAAAAAGTATGTGTGTCACTACGGAAATCTGCAGTTGTACATGGATCTTGGATTGAAAATCAAAAAGATTCATAGGGTCCTACAGTTTGACCAGTCCAAGTGGTTGGGCAAGTACATTGACTTTAACACAGTCAAGAGAACTGCGGCTAAGAACGCTTTCGAGAAGGATTTCTTCAAGTTGATGAACAACAGTGTGTTTGGAAAAACAATGGAGAATTTGAGGAAGCGTGTGGACGTAAGATTAGTGACCACTGCGGAGAAATTAGAAAAGCTTGTCTCGAAGCCGACGTTCGTGTCTTGCAAAATATTTAGCGAGAACTTAGTCGCTGTCCATAAGGTTAAAGAAACGTTGACACTAAATAGACCTGCATATGTGGGTATGTGCATACTAGACTTGAGTAAAACGCTGATGTACAATTTTCACTACAATTATATTATGAAAAAGTACTCTAGCGACACCTGTAGATTGCACTTCACCGACACTGACAGTCTGTTGTACTCAATCAAAACTGACGACGTTTATTCCGACTTTATGATGGAGTGCGAAAAGTTCGACAATAGCGACTATCCTGCAGACAGCCCATTCTTTTTTAGAGAGAATAAGAAAGTTATTGGGAAGATGAAGGACGAGTGCGCTGGAACGCCAATTGTCGAGTTCGTCGGGTTGCGCAGTAAAATGTACAGCTATTTGAAAGAGGGTGGAGGCGGTGGGAAAACCGCTAAAGGTATTAGAAAGAATATAATTAAAAAAGTGATCAGACATGAAGATTATAAAAGTGTGTTACTTGAGCAGAAACAATTGCGACACACAATGAAGACCATTAGAAGTGTCAAACATCAGCTCGGTAGTTACGAAATTAATAAAGTGTCGCTATCCTGTTTTGATGATAAACGATACCTTTTAGAAAATGGTATTGACTCCTACGCGTATGGTCACAAAAACATTGAAGTGAGAGGCGACAAACGCTGAAAATAGTGAACAAACGGACTAATCTATTATTAACAGGTGGCAATAACCTAATTTGCATAACAGGTGGCAATTTTATCACGCGTGAGACACTTTTACGATACATAAATTTGTAAAAATGTTGAAATGACTATTTTTTTAAATGTGATTTGACAAATTTGTGAAAATGTTGAAATGACTATTTTTTAAATGTGATTTGACAAATTTGTGAAAATGTTGAAACGGCACTTTCTATTTTTTAAATGCGATTCGACAAATTTGTGAAAATGTTGAGACGACTATTTTTTAAATGCGATTCGACAAATTTGTGAAAATGTTGAAACGCACCTAAAAAATGGCTAAAGTAGCGTAAAGTTTAGCGAAAGTCGTGATTTTTTTAATATTTGGCATCAACTTAGTAGAAAACGTGGGAGGGGTGTTTAGATTGACTAACGATCGCCATAATAGCACAGAGACTGGCGCTGTGAGCTCGCCAACGTCGATTATAAAACGTGAGTACCAAAACATTGCCGAGTTGTGGCTCGACACAAATTTGGTGATGTTTTGGTGTTTATATTCACGTTTGACGTTGCTGGGCCCGCAGCCCTACTTACTATACTACTAACCTAAATATAATATTTCTTTGTATAGACTAGATAACATGTTTCCTAACAAATGAGTGAACTCCGCAATATCTTTTGTCTACTTAACTAAATAATTCACGTCGTTCCATTTCAATTATTTTTTTAGTTTTACCAAAAAATCTTACTAATTTATTTCCAGTTAAGTTAATCATGAGAACGGGCTCGCACATCAACACCAGTTAAACAAAGTAAAAATGTAATCCAATTGGTACAGTCGAAATTTAACGAGTATTGGGTGTTATGGACACTATTTACGGTGCCAAGATGCATTATTTTGGGGGCACATATATATGTCAGACCCAGACCGGAATTGGAGCTTTTTGGTATTAAGGTGGCTCGATAGTCTAAATAATGAGAACTTGCATTTTTTTTATTTTGGTTCATTGCATAGCTCTAGCGGTGGTCTTGATTATTGAAACATTTCACACTAGTCTTGTAGCATTTGTATATCTAGAGAAATTGTGTTTATGATAAGCGGCAGATTTTATGCAAATTAGTTTTCTGGATTTATTGGAAACACGATTTCTCCACTCAGGTAAACGTCTAGGGTATAAACTTTTCAGTAAACAAGACCACCACTAGAGCTATGTAATGAACCACAATGAAGCTCAGATCTGCATTACAAACATTTTTATGCGAAAAATGCAATTTTTCATGATTTAACTATCAAGCCACTTTTCCTCAAATTCTGAAATTTGAAGGCCACAAGATGCTATTATCAAAAATATTTGACCTATATGTATGAAATTTTCACTGTGAGTTCATACATGTATTATCTGTGCAATGACGAATTGATTTGTTGTCAGACTACTCCAAAAAATATCTAGGGCCTTTGAAAGAGATGTAATTGGACTTTTTTTCTCCCTTATTTTTGGGAAAGGCTAAAATATATGAAGTCATTCACATATCTCTAAAATAATTCGTCATTGCACAGCTATGGTATTGCATGTACCACATTAAAATTTCAGACCCTTAGCACTTACCTATTTGGAGAAATCACTATTGGCGCGTCCTACAGTTTCGTGCCTTTAAAAATGTTGTGTTCGCGGAAAAGGTTGTGATTTAATTAGAAATTAAATATATGGAGCCAAATCTTTTTCTTTGTAAATGCTATTGGACCATGTTAACTACTTATGTAAAAAAATGACTATATAAAATTTGTAGTGTGATAATTCGTGCTCTGAAAATGACTCCATTTTGACTATCGAGCCACCTTAATGTTTTGAACAATTAATGAGTGTTTCAACACAGTAACTTATACATTGGTATTGGTATTTTTCAAACGAATATTGAACAACTTCCCACATGTCATTTTTCAGTGCAAAGCCAAGGTTTCACTAAGATAAAATTACCTATTACACTAAAAATACGTATACGCAACAACCCCTCGCCCGCTTACTGTTTGAAACTTTTATAGCGTAGTTGCTTACAGTACTTATTTTCGTTATTTTACTTGAATAGCACTACATCGTGATGACGTCAGTATCCATGTTTGTCCGCTTTTACCCATAATTATTGCGCTTTTACCCATAACAAAAGAAAATAGCCATTTGCAATAATTTGTGAGTCAAATTTGGTTTGTTTGTCCGCATTTTGAGCTATTAATAGCATTGATTTGCCAAACTGAATAGATTTTCAGTGGACAATTTGTCAATCTCTGAGACCTTTGTGTTGTCTGAATTTAATTGTTTCATAGAACATCAAACTAAATAACTAATAGCCCAAACTTTTTAATTTTTGGGTGCAGTAACAGAATAGCGGGGAAGTCCATACCTCTGTTTCTACCATCAATTACTACAAAAAAAATTACTTTCACACTATTGATGATTCCACATCAAATAATCAACTCAGTAGTTAGTATAAACAGACACCAAAGACTGTTGAAGGAAGAAAGTGCATCTTTGTCATACAATGGGTCCACTTTCCCGATTCTGGGGGGGGGGGGGGTGTGATTAGATAAAGTAATTTGGTAATTCTACCCACATTAGACTGTTGCGATGTGGAGCTGGCAGGGATGTGGATAACTTATATAATATTGATGCTCTTGGGAGGTCTCAATGCAGGGCCGGAAAATAAATATTTTCTAAGTCGGGACTTGCAACTGATCGGTTAGTGTGCAGCATTTATAAATTAGTTTTTGTAACATTGTGTTTATATTTGTAATAACTGTAATTTGTTAGGAAACTAGATGTCCATAATTGATACCAGTGTTAGCGTCGAAGGGGCTACCATAAATATTATTGTATTATTAATAATAATAATTATTATTATTAAAATAAATGTCTAGTGCAGATACCATATTTTGATTGTTATTAATACAAAAGCCATGTATGTGCAACAAGGCATGGCTTTGTGTACTATAGTGTCGAAATTATATCACCATGTGCACATATAACCAATGTTCAGTATGAAATTCCTAGCCCGCTTGTTGATGTTGATCTAGCTGACACAGTACTTGTTCAATACCTAACAATTTCTGCTGACTATATAGTGAACATACCCAATGTCATTATAATCCTATATATAAGCTGTATTTTACATTACAAGCCTAGGACCAGCATTGTCCAAGCCAATTCACAGACACAATAAGTTATATGTTATGGCCACTAGGCCAGCTGCTGTAGGCCTAATATGTTCTATAATGGACGGAGTAAACACAGATTGTTTATGGAATATAGATCAGTATATGATACATGACAAATTACTCTTGATCGAAAAAAATTATAACCTTCTGATTGCCGGTGACTCTAACCATTGAGACATCAAGACTCTGACGGAGAGAGAAGGAATACAATGATGTACAGTACTGGTTCAATTGATATATGTACTGCTTATACGGCAGTCAGTTATATTGGATGTGTTAATATATACACTGATGTAGTGAATACGAGCTGTATAGGCAGTACCGTATACCTATATGAAATTGAATGCAGTAATGCTAATGTTTATATACTACAAAATTGTAGTGGCCTAGCGGCCCAGGTCGTATAAACACTGCTATAGTCTGCACTTTTTTGCACCCATTTAACTACCAGTACTGTATAGGCTCATTATCAAGCATAGAATAAACATACTTTACATGCAATTTCAAAATATGGACTAACACTTATTAGCATATACCAAAACAGTGAATAGTGCTTTTCGCGCAATCTGATTGGTTGCTCTAGCTCGGGATATCCTGCACTATTCACTGTTTCGCAAAACAAGATGGTGTCATTCTCTTGAACGATTTTCTTTTTACATAATGCAAGAAATTGGTAAAAGCAGACAGGTAGAAAACAATTACTGTATGTAGGAACATTATTTTAGGTAATATTTATGAAAAACAAGTTTCAAAGAGAGAATAGAAAGTGCTACGAAAACAAACTTGATTCAACGAACTGACTGTTGCATGTCAGTTTTCGTTCAAATATTTTGAAAGAAAAGTGTTCTCCGTAGTTCATATATCGATAAATTGCCTTTATATAGTTTGAGACAATTTGAATTGCCTTTCATATAGAATTTAATAACATTTACAAACATTAAAAATAATTTCGGTTACAACAAAACCAAGCAAAACATAAATAATTAGTACGGTTTCGGCCATAAAGATTACCGCGATACACTGCCCAAGAAACTGGCGAGTAATGAACTGAATACTAAACAAATGACCTGGAAAACATACTACCGATTTTATAACAGTAAACACACACAGAAATATTTATAAATTAAAGGAAATTCAACGACTAAACACATGAAACATTGTCATTGCACTGACCGAAATAAAAACGCTTTGAAAAGAACAATTATTGTCGCTTACTCACCCAGAGTTCATTAGTTATCCTTTGTCCTCAGGTTTTCCCATGTACAGTATTAAAATATTTCCTTTGAGTTAAAATCCAGTGGTCTTTTGCCTTACTTTGATCCAACTTCGAAAGGTTTTCAAAACGACCGGCAGTGCTGTCAGCTTGTCAAAACTGATAAACAACTCCAAATATGGACAGGCAAACTCCAAATATGGAAAGCCATATGGAAAGGGCATTTTTTGCCTTGCGTTTCGCACCAATTCCTGGCTAAATTATAATGAAACTAACCGAAATTTACTTCTTTTTTATCAATTTGTTTTGGTATATGCTAAAACAATTATTCACCTCAGTGTCAGTGAATAGTGGTTGGATATTTACCTCGACGCTTCGCGTCTCGGTAAATATCCACCACTATTCACTTCCACTTCGGTGAATAATTGTTAACTATTCTGCAGTATTATAAAGCACAATTTACGAGAATAATACTTGATATTATCTGCTGCCGCTTTTCCTGAAAACTTTTCTCATTGTTTTCGTTTCTTTGGAACACTTCGAGTCGCTCTGACAGCTCATTCACTTCGAGTCGCTTTGCTCGTTGTTGACTTGTTTCTGTCGCAATCCTTCTTGCTGTGTTGTTCCTCTACTCGTGCAGCTTCAACCTGCCATTCGTTATTTAAATATAGCCTCCTCCGCAGGCAACTCTGTGGCTTCTTTTTTCTGAGTCAAATCGCTTCCAAGGCTGTACGAGTAGTGATTGTGAAGGG
Organism: Chrysogorgia sp. JL179-B06; assembly: GCA_035772405.1. NCBI lineage: Eukaryota > Metazoa > Cnidaria > Anthozoa > Scleralcyonacea > Chrysogorgiidae > Chrysogorgia > Chrysogorgia sp. JL179-B06. The sequence goes on along the minus strand of JAYKKM010000215.1, from coordinate 729,209 downwards.
ATTGATTGACGAAGACGGGACAGCAAACATTCCCCTCCCCTGGCGCATTTCTCGGCCAAAAATGGCCAAAACAGCGTTGGAAGCTATTTGACTCGGGAAATAGAAGCCACGGCACAGAGTTGCCTGCGGAGGAGGCTGATTTAAATACTCATTTCATGTTTTGCTTTGAAAAAGAACACAAAATGTTCCCGGCTCACGACCTAGATAAATATCCTTGTAGAACCATAAATATCCTTGTTTACCTTCTTTCTCCCCCGTGAGGTCTCGTCATCGTAACCAAGACAACCAATGTCCGCGGTTGGTGGATACATATATACGCGCCCACAAACATTTTCTCAAACAATTTGCCCTGACACAAATGACTGGACATTGTACACTACCGGACATTGTACCACCCCGTCAAGATTACCACCCTCTCCCCAGTGCCTTCGGTGCTGGGGAATCGAGGGAATAACCACGTCACCACGTGCAGAATCCCCAGAACACTTCCGAATTCCATATAACAAGTGCGCGAGCTCGTTATTTTAACTATATGAACTTTGTATGGTTATGACAATTCAGTTTACGTCAAAACAGGCGTACATTTTACATAAAACTGGCATAATTTATATGCACTGTAAAAACATTATGGATGATGCGATTGATAAAATGGAATTTAGCAATGCCGGATAAATTCCAATACGATTTGGGTGGTAATCGGCCGGTTTATCGGCACTCGTGTTCACAAACAATTTCAATTCATCAAACATAAATTCTTAATATTTAATTTTATTTTGCATTCAATCAAACTAGTTTATAAACTCTTTCTCAAAGCACGCCTTTATTCGATCTGCAACGAGTGCGAGCACCTGCTCTTATAGAAGTATATGGAAGTTTTCCTCAAATTAAGACAAGACGACCTCGCAAGAAATTTATATTTTTGCTGCGACTCAGCCAATCAGAGTAAAGCTAAATATAAGCAACCAAAAAGGACAAACGTGTTACCCAAGTGACCATTTAGTGTTCAAAATAACTATATAGCTGCGCGATTACGGTGACTGTATGGTGTCGTCGACTACGTCCTCCTCACAACTTGTATATATACGCGACAGGGAGAGTATGTACACGAGCGAGGAAGTCGCGAGACAGTACAGTTGCGTCATAAGGGGAGTTGGAACGGACTTTCGTAATTATAGATGTGATTCAACTATGCCGTAAAGAAATTTGATCTATCCCACTTCACAATCAGCATTTTATAGAGTGACTTTGACAGCTCAATCCATTTTACGTGCAGCATTCGAGCAACTGTCCTCTCCATACAGACGCGCAGATCCTAGACAGTTGAACACATTTGGAAAAAGCTGTATTTAAACAACATATTATATATATATATATATATATATATATTAAACTAGTTATAAATATATATTAAACTTTATTCTTTAAAATGTCACTACTCAGAGTTTCACGCTCATGGCGATCATCAGGTAACTGACTTACTCTACTTCAACTGTTCCTTATATATACATTGTATTACGTCATGGTTTGGGGTACTTAATTACGTTATACCGTTTGTGTGGCATGCATTGTTCAGATATGCTTTGTTCTCATGCCGATAATTGATAATTGACCATTGATAATTGACATAAATGGTCAATTATCAAACACGCAAGTGCATACCGCAATGGATCAAAGAGGTGCTGTCTTTTCTGGAAGAAAAGCTCTGTATTCTAAAAGCGAACAAAACACACTTGTTGAACAAAAGAACCGAGCTCCTTTCAAAATGCCGGCATGAGAACAAAGCATATCTGAGCAATGCATGCCACACAAACGGTATAACGTAATTAAGTACCCCAAACCATGACGTAATACAATGTATATATAAGGAACTGTTGAAGTAGAGTAAGTCAGTTTCCTGATGATCGCTTAGAGCGTGAAACTCCGAGTAGTGACATTTTAAAGAATAAAGTTATATATATATATATATATATATATATATATATATATATATATATTATATATATATATACTAAAACGAATGTGATGTTGTTCACGGAACGTTGAAAGTGCTCAATACCATAAAGGTAGAGCGAATATAGTGAAAGTGGTCTTACCTCAAAATGATAAAAGCCGCAACTGTCAGTTTCACGCAAGGCGATCTTCAGGCGAATGAAAAATTTCGATATTGGTGGCCGCTTAAGTAGCTTTGGTCGAAAGGTGGGCGTAATGGACGCGTGGGCGTGTGGTCGGTGCCGAAACAATGCATGCATTCCTCAAATTTTTGCGTTGCTAATTTTAAATTTGTTTTTATGACGGCATGTCGAAATTATTTCTGATCTTTTGTTGAGTAGGAAATGTTTGTCTGCTTTCATTATACAAAGTTTTTCTTCCAAACATAAATTGCATCTTTTTGATCCTCCCGAATACGAAGCCGCTTTTTTCAAAATAGACCAGGTTATATTGAAATCTTGTTTCTTTTCTTTTAAACTCCAAATATGTTTCGAAAGTTCTGTTTCGTTTAAATATATTTTGTTTTGAAATGACTTAGTGTGGTTTCTGTATCGCTCTTTAAAACTACTTGCTGTCATGCCTATGTAGTGTTTGGTGCTGTTTGTGTCATTTGTGGAAACTGTTGCCTTGTATACTATGTTGTTTGTCAAGCACTGCCCAGGAAGTGGGCACTTACTCTTGTCTCTGCAGTTACAATTACAATTATTTGCGTTTTCATGTTGTGGCTTGCTTTTCCTGTGTATGTGTGAATTGTGGTTTATGGTTTATGGTTTATTAAACTTCAGCTACGAAAAGTATTACATACAAGCTTGGGATACCACCACAGGTTTCCCCAGTTACGGTGGCCCCTTAAGTAGACAAAAAAAACAAAAAAACAAAACATCAATCGATTACATAAAAGCAAAAAATACTAAAAAGGTATCAACAAAGACACCTTAGTCCATTTACAAGTGCCCGCGCAGTATGGCATTTGATACATACTGTTTTCCATGTTCTTGGATCGTCAATATCAAATATATTACACATAACGTTTTTATAATATTTGATTAAACCTTGTTTGAAGGAGGCCAAGCTAATAACTCTAGACCTTAAATCAGAGTTTAAACAGTTCCATGTTCTACTGGCTCTTATGAAGAAACTTGATTGAAAACAAACTGTTCTAGCAAACGGAATCTTCAGTAGGATTGAATTTGGATCCTTATTAGTTCTCCTGGTTTTACCGACGTTTTCATGAACTGGGTTTCTATCTTCACTTATATGGATGTGGCCTCTGATGTTCTTATACAAAAGGATCATATCCAAATACTCATGCCAGTATGATAATGGTAAAAGATCCAAAAGTTGTAGCCTCGTAAGGTATGGAACGTCGGTATCGAAGCCCAAACCAAGGATGAACTTTGTGGCCCTCCTCTGCACTCTTTCGATATTCTTTACCAGACTCACTGATTGTGGGCACCACACTTGCGACGCATAAGAGAAATGACTGCGTACGAGTTGAAGATACAGTATCTTCCTGGTTGATTCATCATTAATTTCAAGAGTACTACGCTTAACCAAACCTAACATTCTGTTAGCTTTCATGCAGACAAAGGCTGTTTGGTCCTTCCACTCTAATTTTGAATTGATTTTGATTCCAAGATCCTTCTCGATAGTTGTAAGGGGGATTTTATGTTCCCCAAGGCTATATGAAGTTGAAAGTGGCATGATTTTCCTGCTAACAGAAAGTACTTTACATTTGGTCAAATTAAACTTCAAACGGACTTCATTTGACCAGGACAATATACCGTTTAAATCCTCTTGCATTAAGGTCATGTCATCAGTAGATTCCACCATCCTAAAACATTTAGTATCGTCGGCAAAAAGACCGATGTGACAAGAGGTAGAAGTATAATCTGGCAAATCGTTCATGTATATTGCAAAAAGTAGTGGACTGAGAATTGACCCCTGAGGCACGCCGGACGTAATGGGTAGAATCCGGGAAGTAGCACCAGGTACAATCACTTTCTGCAGTCTTCCATTCAAGTAATCCTCAAACCATGATAACAATTGACCTGATATACCAAATTTCTCAAGTTTCCTTGAAAGTTTACTGTGATCCACTGAGTCGAAAGCCTTGGAGATATCTAAAAAGATGATATCTGTTTGCTTACCAGAATCCAGATATTTCCCTATTATGTTCATCGTCGATAATAATTGAGTAGTGCATGATTTCCTCTGAACGAAGCCATGCTGTACACTACATAAGAGGGATGTAATATGGGATGATATGCGATTGAAGATGCACCGTTCCAAAGCTTTACCAACTATGGATAGGAGTGAGATTGGCCTGTAGTTTTCTACGTTCGTCTTTTCGCCGTTTTTATGCAAGGGGATAATATTCGCCAGTTTCCACTCTTTAGGTACCTGACCAGAGGAAAGTGATCGGTTAAAAAGTTTACAGAGAGAACCAGCGAGCTGCGTAGCACATTCCTTTAAGATGTAAGCTGGAAGTCCGTCTGGTCCACAAGCCTTATTAGGATCTAATGAAAGTAAAACCTGCTCAACTTCGTCCACAGTAAGCTGTAGTGATGAAATAGATGAAGGAGCTGAGGGATGGTCATAATTATTATCATTGTTTTGTAATAAATTGTCAGTATACCGTTGGCTATAGACTGAATGGAAGTAAGTGTTAAACAAGTTTGCTACTTCATCAGGTGTATTTGCACTAACAGTAGGAATGGTGTTATCTTCCTTTTTCATAAACATTGTTCTTGGAGTTGAACTACTGGATTTTGAATTTAATTTAAATATTGACCAAAAGCGTTTAGGATTACTTTTCAGCATTGGTCCCAGAGAACAATAAAAGGATTCTCGGCTATCTTTTATGATCACCTTTACCGAGGCACGAAGTTGATGGAATTTTTGTTTTAAGAAGTCGGTACCACGTTTTAGGAATCTTTTACGCACACTGATTTTTTTCCGAATTAAGTGGATTATGTCAGCAGTAATCCAAGGTGGAGTGTTTCTCTGTTTAAGGATTTTTGAGGGTATATATGTATTAATTGCGGTAAACAGGGAATCTTTCCACAAAGACCAATCGTTGTTTATGTCATAGTTTTCGTCAAAGTTGCCATCAAAGAAGGTGTCGGTATTGAGAATATTCAAGGCAGTTTTAAGGCCTGCAAAATCTCCCTTTTTATAGTCATAAACTGAACGATTAATTCTTGTTGAAGGGTCCAATTTCGATGTGACTGTAAAGAAAATTACTCGATGGTCGGAGGACAGGGTAAAAGCTTGAGGGTCACATACCTCTGTAATGGCAACCAAATCAGGTAAGGTAGTTATAATTAGATCAAGTACTTTGTTTTGCCGTGTTGGTTGGAAGCATATTTGGGATAAATAGTGATCATCTAGTATGCTGCAAAAATCCCAGTCTATATTACTTGAAGCATTGTGACCTGACTCAGACCAAACGATACCGGGAAAATTGAAATCGCCGCCGACAATTAATTTATCGTAGACCGAACAAAGGGTGTCAAGTAGGTCATTAAAATTTTTTAAATCGTGATTATCCGGAGGTCTGTAGCAACAAATAAATAACCATTTACCATTACTTGAAGTAGAACCTTCGACCGCAATGTATTCTAGACCCTCATCGTCAGATGAGCGAATAAGACGAACGTCTGTAAATAACTCCGACTTCATGGCGATTAAAACACCTCCACCCACTCGACCTTGAGATCTGTCATTCCTGAATATATTATATCCACTCGGAAGAATTTCTCCATCAAAAACCTGTTCGTTCAACCACGTTTCTGAAACCATTATTACGTCGAGATCTTCGGAATAGACAAGATTCTGAAAGTTAGCCATGTTCGACACTGCTAAACCATTAACGGTGCGGCTAAAGTTTTTTAGACTTCTAGCATTGAAGTGGAGACAAGATAGATCAGATTTGCATAACTTTGATTTTGGAGAAGAAGGCCTCGCATGAATGACATCGTTCTTGTTTATCGTAGATATAGAAGGACCAGGATTGGTACAAACATCGCCAGATAGAAGGAGGCACCACAAAATAACATGCCAAGGTTTAGACAGTGAGATTAGATTGTGTCTCATGATTGAGGATTTGACGTTATTCATGCAACTATAACTGACTTTTAGCGTGTTTCTATTGAAAATTTTGTGTAGTTTGTTTTCTGGTGGAAAATGCTTGTCTATAAGATTAAGGAAATTGCGTCCTATGTTTGTTTTGACATTTTTACTGTATGGTGGATTAAACCAAATAATATTCCGTTGTCGGTTTCTGCGTGGTGTTTGTTGTGAGGTTTGCGGTGTGTAACTTAGATTTTGATTAAAATTGCTGTGTCTTAATGCTTCTTGGTATAGTGGTGCAGATTCTTCGAAAATTGTGTTGTCTGATGAAAGAAGCGAAATGCGTTTATTTATAGATGTTGGTAATTGTTTCAAAATGCTAGGCGGGTGGTTTGATTGCATGTTTATGTATAATGGATCGTCATTGGGCTTCCTAAAAGGTTTGTGTTTTCCATTGCGAAGGTCGAAAGTGACGTCTAGAAAGTCTACTACGTGTAAATTTGCATCTGCTGTGATTTTGAGTCCAAACTGTTGGAAAATTTTGTGTAGATCTTTTCTTGTTTTGTCTGCCAATCGTGCGGTTTTGTTTTTTAATATAGCCAATCCGTCGTCTCTATAAAGGCCAATGTTTTCTTTGCCAAACGTTTTTCCTAGGTTGTTTAAAATGAAAAGGCCAATTAGTTCGCAGATTTCGGCGCCGTCATGCTACCCATGGTAACATCAAATAAATTCTGGCTGTCTTTTTTGGTCCATGGTTTTTCGTTGTTAAAAAGAAGTGATTTTCTAGCATGCTTGATGATATAAATCTCGTTTTCGTTAATTTTAGTCAAAGTTTTGGCCCAAGATATTGCTTGGTCGAGCAAGTTTTCCGAAATTGAAGGATAGAAATTGACAATGTCAAATGAAATAAAAGTATGTCTGTTTTTTTCGTTTATGTTTTCAAACCATTCAATTACGTTTTGCGTGTTTCTCCATTGGTTTACCTTTAAAGTTTTTCTCAATTCGTAGTTAATTTTGTCAAGAAATACCTTGCTCAGTTTGCCAGATTCGTTTTTTGCTGGGTTAATTAATCGGCATGTTGGGTTGTTTTCGAAATTGTCTTTGTGGTCTTTGAGTGAAATAAATGCTTCGCGTTTTTTTGTCTGTTCAATTCTATCGCTGATATTTAGTTTGTTCGAAATATGTTTTAGTTCTTTGTCAATCTGTGTTATTGAGTCCTCTGATCCATGTTTATATGTTTTTGTTATGTTATCATGTAGGAGCTTTTGTTAATTTTCTTTAAATCGTTTAACTCGTCATCTAACATATAAACATGGATCAGAGGACTCAATAACACAGATTGACAAAGAACTAAAACATATTTCGAACAAACTAAATATCAGCGATAGAATTGAACAGACAAAAAAACGCGAAGCATTTATTTCACTCAAAGACCACAAAAACAATTTCGAAAACAACCCAACATGCCGATTAATTAACCCAGCAAAAAACGAATCTGGCAAACTGAGCAAGGTATTTCTTGACAAAATTAACTACGAATTGAGAAAAACTTTAAAGGTAAACCAATGGAGAAACACGCAAAACGTAATTGAATGGTTTGAAAACATAAACGAAAAAAACAGACATACTTTTATTTCATTTGACATTGTCAATTTCTATCCTTCAATTTCGGAAAACTTGCTCGACCAAGCAATATCTTGGGCCAAAACTTTGACTAAAATTAACGAAAACGAGATTTCTATCATCAAGCATGCTAGAAAATCACTTATTTTTAACAACGAAAAACCATGGACCAAAAAAGACAGCCAGAATTTATTTGATGTTACCATGGGTAGCATGACGGCGCCGAAATCTGCGAACTAATTGGCCTTTTCATTTTAAACAACCTAGGAAAAACGTTTGGCAAAGAAAACATTGGCCTTTATAGAGACGACGGATTGGCTATATTAAAAAACAAAACCGCACGATTGGCAGACAAAACAAGAAAAGATCTACACAAAATTTTCGAACAGTTTGGACTCAAAATCACAGCAGATGCAAATTTACACGTAGTAGACTTTCTAGACGTCACTTTCGACCTTCGCAATGGAAAACACAAACCTTTTAGGAAGCCCAATGACGATCCATTATACATAAACATGCAATCAAACCACCCGCCTAGCATTTTGAAACAATTACCAACATCTATAAATAAACGCATTTCGCTTCTTTCATCAGACAACACAATTTTCGAAGAATCTGCACCACTATATCAAGAAGCATTAAGACACAGCAATTTTAATCAAAATCTAAGTTACACACCGCAAACCTCACAACAAACACCACGCAGAAACCGACAACGGAATATTATTTGGTTTAATCCAACATACAGTAAAAATGTCAAAACAAACATAGGACGCAATTTCCTTAATCTTATAGACAAGCATTTTCCACCAGAAAACAAACTACACAAAATTTTCAATAGAAACACGCTAAAAGTCAGTTATAGTTGCATGAATAACGTCAAATCCTCAATCATGAGACACAATTCACACATACTCAGGAAAAGCAAGCCACAACATGAAAACGCAAATAATTGTAACTGCAGAGACAAGAGTAAGTGCCCACTTCCTGGGCAGTGCTTGACAAACAACATAGTATACACAACAGTTTCCACAAATGACACAAACAGCACCAAACACTACATAGGCATGACAGCAAGTAGTTTTAAAGAGCGATACAGAAACCACACTAAGTCATTTCAAAACAAAATATATTTAAACGAAACAGAACTTTCGAAACATATTTGGAGTTTAAAAGAAAAGAAACAAGATTTCAATATAACCTGGTCTATTTTGAAAAAAGCGGCTTCGTATTCGGGAGGATCAAAAAGATGCAATTTATGTTTGGAAGAAAAACTTTGTATAATGAAAGCAGACATACATTTCCTACTCAACAAAAGATCAGAAATAATTTCGACATGCCGTCATAAAAACAAATTTAAAATTAGCAACGCAAAAATTTGAGGAATGCATGCATTGTTTCGGCACCGACCACACGCCCACGCGTCCATTACGCCCACCTTTCCACCAAAGCTGCTTAAGCGGCCACCAATATCGAAATTTTTCATTCGCCTGAAGATCGCCTTGCGTGAAACTGACAGTTGCGGCTTTTATCATTTTGAGGTAAGACCACTTTCACTATATATATATATATATATATATATATATATATATATATATATATATATATATATATATATTTATATATAAATTTACCATATGCCTTGAACCAAGCAACTTCGGAAAGTTTAGATAAAACCGGTCCACCTTTCTTCTTTGGACAGAAATGGCGAGGTTTCTTTAAATCTTCGAGACTCATAATGCACACACAGTTGCCATCATTGCAATCTTCTTGTCGATGGCGCGAACATTCCGACTTTGTAAAATAACAAAGGTCGCACTTCAAACCAAATTGATATCTTAGGCCTTTGCAGCATGGATGTGTTATTTGGATCTTCTTCACGGTGTCATTAAGGAAGTCCAGCACACGCCTGTGTGTGCTTAGAGAGATTGTATCATCACCTGAAATAATACAACATTAACTTTCCTGCAATAATTATTTATGAGTTAAATGCAACTGCGATCATATCCCTTGTGCATTTGATTCGAACAGTATTCTGTATAGACAAGAGTTTGACGAGGAGAAAGCTTGTCATATCCTAAAGTTTCTCATGGTTTGAAACCGAAAATATTAAAAATTTTCAGAACTCATTTCAAAATTCGAGTGATTTTATTTATTAAAAATGAACATAGCAATAAATATGACACAAAAAGAAGCATTTTTTTCACTAGGGGTTGGGAAGAACGTCGCATGGTATGAGACCTTTATGGTATACTTACGTGCTGTTGGTGAGCAAAGTGTTCGTGTAAAAGTTGTTATTATTTTTTGTTCGTGTGCAAGAGACTGGACCGATCTCTGATTGGTTGATCAATTAGCTACTGCCTTTTTGATTGGTTTAGAGCGCGGTCCAGTCTCTCACACATGAAAAAATAGGTACGCAGTGCGTGCATGCGGAGACTGGTTTGGGAATATAGATGATGATGATAGTTCTAACGTAAATTATAAGACCAGTTTTAAAAGTTGTACTTCTTAATTCTATAACGAATTTAGTTCAAAAAGTAAATGCAACAGAAGGGCAACGTTTGAAACCAACATAAATTTAGCTGCAGGTGAATTAAATTTGACAGGTTCTGTGTCGCATCAAGAGGCAGTTTGACCTTCATCTCAAACGGGAAAGTACGACGATTAGAAAAGGGCAATAGAAAGCAAACACAGTGACATACTGAATCTGATAAAACAAGAAACAGCCCATTTAATTTAAATCCACATTAAATACTTTTTGCTTGTGTATATGTTATTGATGTCATATCAGAATCCAAAAATTTAAAATATTACATTTTAGTATACAATTTTATGCACATGCTGATGTTTTCTATTTCTGGAAACATATAAAGATTTCAGTTCACATAATTTCAAACGATAGAATTCTGTTCAATACTGTACATGTACTGTTTGGTTTTAATATTCCAAAAATTATCTTTGACTTGACTTGGATATATTCTCTATATGATGAACAGTTCCTTCTTTTGTATGGTTTGTCTTTACTCTCCGTACTGAGTTTACAGAATTCATTTATAGTGTTCCATATGATACTGATCACAATTTTTCGACTGCATGTACTTTTGTTCAATTAAGGTTCTTCTTGTTTTTTTTGTATTACTTTTTGTACCTCTTTTTTCTTGTCTTAGGCCATTTCTAAAGAATAGAGAATAACATAATAAAATATACTGTATTAATACAATAATTAACAATTATTCACCGAAGTGGAGGTGAATAGTTGTGGATATTTACAGAGCCGCGACGCGGCGAGGTAAATATCCACAATATTCAGCAACACTGAGGTGAATAATTGTTTTAGTATAAATACACAGGTGATCTTTTTGGAATAGCATTTTCTTTAAAATTGGTTATTTCCTCGTCTATCACACTGACAAATCAGCTGGCGCCCGGCCATTTTGCCTAAATGCTGTTGGTGATTATTGTGAAATAAAATCACCTGTGTATTGATAAGTGTTTGATAAGCTTTTAAAAAACGGAAAGGACAAACAAATAGCACTATATAGCACTTAAAATAACACTATATAGCACTAACTAGCACTTTGGATGATTATAAAGATGATTGTAAAAATCATCTCAAATAGTGGCCACAAATTACTTTGGAACCAAGAGTTGGGTTAAACTCTTAATGATTAAAAACTTTGAATTTTAACTTGCACTGTAGTGACTTTATTTTCAAATAATTTAATATCATTTTAGGACCATTAAAATTTAATTGAGTAACTAGCAGTATATGTAATCAGTGAATGATGTCATTATTTACATATTTTAATTGATTTAGCAAATCTGCAATTTAACAATTAGTTTATGGAATTATTTTTAGCTATTCTGTCTTGAATGGTCACTATATATAATCCCCTCGCGCGGCGCGAAGGCCGAAGGCCTGAGGGCGAGGGTGCTAATATCGACCGGCGTTTAGTCCCTTATCACGAAATACTAGCGGGTCCTGATCTCGGATCGAGTTTATTTGTATATGTGCATCAACGGCCGTCCGAGCGGAAAATTTGGTTCTGGTAACTAGAAATTAATATTTAAATTGAACCGTCACATGATTCAAAGGGTTTTTCAAAAAGAGACATAGTTTTTTGAGGAAATAGAAATCCGAATCCGAGTATGTATTTTGACTCGCTAATTCCAAATCTGTTTTCAGAATTGAAAACGGTTATATATTGATCGAGATATTCAAAATAATATACGACGAAGTGACCGGGTTTTAATATAGCCGACCAAGCCGACTAATTTCTAAGTACATAAACCATTTTTACGAAGGGTATTCACGTTCTCGTAATATAGTAGACACATATGTTTTTTATTTTGACTCGCTAATTTCAAATCTATTTTCAGAATTGAAAACGGTTAAATATTGATCGAGATAACGTTCAAAATAATATAGGACGAAGTGACTGATGCAGCTTTATATAGCCGACTAATTTCTAAGCATAAACCGTTTTTACGAAGGGTACTCACGTTCTCGTAATATAGTAAACACGTATCTTATGTATGTTGATTCGCTAATTCCAAATCTGTTTTCAGAGTTTAAATCGGTTAAATATTGGCCGAGATAACGTTCAAACATTTCTTCGACGAAACGGGCTTTTGCAAAATATTGTGAATTTTTGCAAAACACAAGTACACGGCGTGCGAGGTCTGGGCACGGGAAATTCCCGTAGGGGGGGTATAGAAAAGGCGGGCGAGGGGATTATTGCGGATTCGTATTTCTAGTATACGCTCTAGTATATTTGTACAAATGTGTTCGGTTAGTGTTTGATTATCGGTTGTAAAGCTAGATCTTAACTGTCTGTAGCTATTGTTTTCTACCATGACGTTATAAAGTGCTTGTCGTTCGGTGTTAACCATCCAATTCACATTACAATCTCCAATAAATATAACTTTTTGTAAGGCATTCTCATCAAGAATATTAATTAATGCAGAACATACATTTCCAAGAGAGACTTTTGGAGAGCAATATACTCCAATTACCATCACGTTTAGATGGTTGTTAACTTTAATTACAGTAAATTCAATACCATTCATATTGTAACTGTAAGGATAGCCCTCAGCAAATGGTATCTTGCTGTAGACCACAGTACCTCTGTATCGTTGTCTATTATCATGCTGATTAAACATGGCATCATTTCTGAATGGTTGAAAACCATTAATATTGTACATTCCATCATCATCAAATGGAATGAATCTTGTTGCTGTAAATATTTCTATATCACTGTTGCAATAATTAAAGTATTTTCTAACATCTTTAAATAACAAACTTTCAATTCGGATCAAACTCTACCCAAATTATACCAGATGGTTTATGTGGTTCATGTAACTGAACTAATTTAATAACATTGGTATCACCGTTTGTAAGACCATCGTCAGTTCTTATATTTAATGCAATTTCTGTCCATCAAAAGGTTTCTTGCCAGCTGCATTGTGTTTCTCACTTTCATATTTGGTATTTGGCTCAATATTTTGCCTCTTAGTTCAGCAGAGTTAGCTCCAATAACACTGTCTTGTGCCTTAATGGAATGTTTACTGCCTGTACAAACATCATCATTTTTAATAAATAATCGTGGAGCATCATTTGGACAATTTAATTCATCAAAACATCCTTATTTGAGTTTGGAAATATAATTTGAAAAGAAATGTGGTATATATGGGCAAAATAAGAGAAACACCATGACAGTGGTTGTCTACCAAACTTCTTATCTAAATATGCCAAGATGGCTATGTATTCGCATATTTCTCGTTTTACCATTAACCGATCAACGTAAATAGCTTAATTATAATATATATATATATATATATATATATATATATATATATATATATATATATATATATATATATATATATATATATATATATATATATATATATATATATATATATATATATATATATATATATATATATTATATATATATTATATATATATATATATATATATATATATATATATATATATATATATATATATATATATATATATATATATATATATATATATATATATATCCATGTATACAAAAAGGTTGTCTTACCTGAACAAGGCAATCTTGTCTCCGTCGATGAATCTTCACTAAAATCGCTTTTAAACAACTCTTTCGAATTAGCGCACGTGATGAAATGCTAATATTCCATACCCCAAATCGACATTTTTACGTCACTTTGCACTTGCTCTGACGCGGTGTGGACTTATGATGGCTGTTAATTATGAAAGCCTGCAACTAACACCTGATTTTCCTTCTGACCCTCGTGCCCTCGGCCCATGGTCCGACACATAGTCAAGTACAACCTGGGTCTCCGCAAAAATAATAATAATATAACACCTGTAATGTTCACTATATATAATTAGTTAAAATATCCTTAAGAAATTAAAGAATACTCCGATAGTTTTAGCTCCAAAAACTGTCTGTCGATAAACTGTCTGTCGGAAAAATATGTCGGAAAAAGATCCGGAAACCGTCAAGAGTTGATCGCAGATGGATTTGACTCGCCTATTACAAGCAAGTAAAATTGTAACTTAGCAATTATATGTTTTTCACAAAAAGTAATTGGTTCGTACCTCGGATAGCAACTTCGATCCTAGATGCATGCCTGGCAATAATAACATCGTATGGTACGTCATTTTCCATCTTGGGTAACTGCATGAAATTGTGGAATAATTGTATTTCACCATCGCAATCATCATCTGCCCAAATCAATAATTCCACTTGGAATCTCGTGTAAAATGCAAGAGGAATGGTTTCATCTTTAAAATCAAGATATAGTGACGGCTGCAAACATAATGATAATACTTCATTGATCTCATATTTTCCCAATGTTTTGGTCACCATAGATGGAACCAGATAGGTATCATCCTTGCGGTGACAGATCAAGCCCGTGTTAACCATCATCAATTTCAAGCTTTCTTTCTGACTAAAGTCGTCCAGTGGGTTAGGGAGATTGTCAAACTGCAGTTCGCCTTTCTCTCTCAGCGCTGTCCATGCGGTCAACTTCCCTGAATCCCAGTTAACATCTTCCGGTACGGTTATCACTTTGGTGAATAGTTTTACCAGCCAGTTTGCATCAAGTACTACAAGGTCCTTTAACTGCGGATTCTCTCGAAAATGAACGACAATACTTTCCTTGTGCAAAAACTGCATTGCCTCCTCGAATTTTTCGTTCACCTTTGAATATTCTTTATCAAGTTCCTGTGCTTCAACAAGTGTGATATATGGACGATGTTCCAGGTCTTTCTCTTTCCTTCGGGTATCGAGGACACGCTCCAACATAAGCCAACTTACAGGAGTTGTTTCTTGCTCTATTAACAGATTTTGCGCTGTCTCGAAAATCTTCACTCGCAAAAGTTCTAGTTGCTTCACTTCAGCTTCATTCCTAGGCTGCGTGTTTCGGATAACATACTTGGCAACGGTTTTGCAACCAATCTGTTTAAATTTTTCATCAAGAATTTTAAACGCTTCCTTTCGCTTCTTTTCCACTTCCTCGGGACCACTCAGTTTATCAGGTTTGGTAAATACAAGGATAGCTTTTGCCAACTGTGAACTTTGAGCAGAATGCTGTTTTCCTTCCGCATCGCATGGACTTAAATTACGAAGAGCTGCCATCCATCTAATAACATAATCCAAATTGGTTTCTTTTAAAGGGTTCTCTATGTCTTGTTCAGCCTTCGTTTTCTTCGTAACAAACTTTGGATGCGCTACGTCGTAGAGAGACTTTGAAAGGTCAATGACCACGATGAATAAAGCTTTCAATCTCAGCATTATAGAATGGACATCATAATACACCGATTGGCCAGCAACGTCCCCTACCAGAAATCTAATTGTGTCCATAGTATCATCACGATAATCTTCAACAGTTTTCATTTCTTTTATAACCTTGCCTCGAAAGTCATCCGTCTTGCAAAATTCAACAGGATTTTTCATACTTTTCCAATTGGTACTCTTTCCTTCCTTATCGCCAGTTTCATCTAGACCTTTATCTGAGCGTTCTTTTTCATGAGTTACATGTCTAACTTTATATTCACCTTCCTTACTTTCAGCAGTTTTTCTGGGTACTTGTTTCTCAAGGACACGTGCAGAATTCTCTTTGGATGCGACCACACCTTTGTTTGAGCGTTGACTTTCACCAACTTCCCCACGTTTCTTACTTTCAGCTATCTCTTTGAGTACCTCAAGGACACTTTCCGTATTAGCTTTGGATGCGACCAACAAACTTTCATCAATTGCACTTCCAACGTTATCTCCACGTTTCTTACTTTCATTTACTATTTCTCTAGCTACTTGTTTAACAAGAACACTTTCCGCATATTCTTCCGATGCCATAAATTGATTATCTTCCGCTAGTTTCCAAGGTTGCGATTTATTGTCTTCTTTCACTTCAATCACATCAAACTCGATGCCAATAGTGCTTGGCTCATTTACGTCTATGTCTTCGCCTAAAAGACTTTTCTTCAAAGACGTTTTTCCAATACCATCTTGACCGATTAAAAGCAACGATATACGATTATTTTTCTTTTCACCGAGGCGTAACGTTACAGATACTGCATCCAGCACTAAAACACAAAATAATTAGAGTTATAGACAATCCAACAATAGCAAAGTCATTGATAAAATATTTAGATTGACAACAATCAGTGTCTACAAATAATTTATTAGGAAGTCCTTATATTATGAGAATATATTAAATGTGACTTGTAGCTTGGTTATTTCAATATAGTAAAATTGTTTCCTACTCAAGCTTTAACGCAAACTCGAAAAATATTTCTCAGCCCCAGATGGGAATTGAACCTGCCGATGGGATCATCATTCTCCTGTTATGTCTCTCTGGTAAGTAATACAACATATTTGGTCGTCCTGGAACAGTCTCATCACTTATAGCCATCGAATATAATGGTTGTTCGTGGTGTTCGTATAATTAAGATTCTGCGAAAGAATATCACAAAAGCAGAACCAAAGGCATTCCTTGTGAACAGTGTTTCAAGATTCAAATTATCCACTGTCCATAAGATATTTGAACAGGTTTATCTTGATCTACTTTTTCTAAAACATGACTACGGATCTTTAATATGTCGATTACGCCAAACATGTGAGCTTTCTCACCAGCAATTTTATCAGTAGCATGTGTGTGAAAATAGTATTGTGAACCTTAATATAAATATCAGGGTTTGGTTGTTCAAAAGGTAATTCGCGTAGTAGGGTATATCGTGGATTGATGAACAAATTGTCAACAGAGTTATGAAAATTCTGGCAAAGAAGTTTTAAGTTTTATTTTACAGACATTGTATACGACAACCGCATAGAGTCAACGAAAACTGAACAGGATCTCGGTTTGTGGATAGCTGCGGACCTCACTTGGCACAGGCAAGTCAGTGACCAGTCAGCTCAAGCTAACAAACTATTGGGTTACATCAGGATGAACATGCTGTGTATCCACAGCATTGCGGCGAGGCGCAAAATATATCTAGCACTAGTACGTCCTCAATTAGGTTAAGCAACACAAATTTGGGCACCGCAGACCATTGACCTAATTGCATGGTTAGAAAGAACTCAGAGACGTGCCACGAAATATATTCTAAAGTTACCGTTTTCTTGTTCTGATAGCTATAGTTCTAGATTGCAATCTCTGTCACTACTTCCAATTACTTACTGCACGAATACTTAGATATGGTTTTGTTCTTTAAAATAACACATGGTTTAGTTAATTTAAATTCTTCCATCTTATCACTTGTTAGGGTTACCAGACCAACTAGATCATCAAGTAACGTTAATGTTGTAAAATATGTAATTCCTAAATGTAAAACAACAACATACCAGAAATCCTACTTTATAAGATCAACCCGGATATGGAACACTTTAGCAGATGAACTTAATTTGAATATGGACAGCCTTGCCTTTTAAATCCGTTATGCTCAAATACTATTTCACATCTTTGAAAATTACTTTTAACTATGAAAATCCTCGAACATTCAAAACAATCTGCTTAAAATGTAACTGCTCTCGCAGCCTTATGCGTCGCACTTCTTGCTGTTATTAGTATCTTTAGTTGGTATTTATGTTATTGTAGGTTATAGTTAGCATTTCAAATCATTTAATTTTTTTAATT
This sequence comes from Chrysogorgia sp. JL179-B06, assembly GCA_035772405.1. Taxonomy (NCBI): domain Eukaryota; kingdom Metazoa; phylum Cnidaria; class Anthozoa; order Scleralcyonacea; family Chrysogorgiidae; genus Chrysogorgia; species Chrysogorgia sp. JL179-B06. Next base: position 711,383 of record JAYKKM010000215.1, on the reverse strand, counting down.
TTTGGGCCCGCAGTAATTTTGCTGTTGCGGTTGCACTGCCATAATATCTATACACCGTAATATATTATGTTATAATGGCGAATCTAATAAAAAAGGGCTGGATATAAAGTGGATGCTGCATTCTGGTGAAAGATCATTATCTTCTTTACTTTCGACACACGTTACGTCTGTTAGTGAAGCGAATTTAACAGTAAAGCGGGTTTATTTGGTATTTTTTACACAATGATTGTATTAAATCGCTATTAAAATGTTCTTACATGTTAATTTTGTCGACAATCAGGACAAATTACAGGCAACCAGACCAGCAAGGCAACGAGTCAGTGTTTACATAAATTCGGAAGGCCGTTGACTGTGGTTGCCCCGCCACCTTCGATAAGAGAGAGAGAGAAGGGAAGCAACTTTATTTCGGTAATGATTTGTTTTGACGTCTAATGTGGTTGTTAGGTAAAATTTTAGCTTGAAAATCGGCTACATGATAGATTAAAGGGAAATGGCAATACAAATTTGTTTTGTCTCATTTGAAAGAACATTAAAAATGATATATGAAGACCTTTTACAGATTTTCCATATCGTTCTTGGTTCTGTAAATATGTCACTTCTTTTTAACAACGAACATTGAACATTCCGCCATCTTGGATATGCATAACCATCCTTGGATATGTGTGACGTCACAACCAGGGTAGAAATGTTTTTTATATCAGCAATTATCGAGTCATTATAGATGCTAAATCGCAGTTGTTTTGGGTGTTGTATACTTTTAAGTGAACTAGCAATCTATTTGAACGCATTCCACTTATATTTGGGCAATTATTTACAACTTTTAGAATGTTTACCCAGGTTTTGACGTCACTTAATTAGATCTAATTATAAAACAAGATGGCGGATTGCAGATATTTTTGTTCACAGATATTTCAAAAATTAAGGAAGTTACGGGGAAATTTTAAAAGGTCTTCATATATTATTTTTAATGTTCTTTCAAATGAGACAAAAACAATTTGTATTGCCATTTCCCTTTAAAGGTTAATGTTCACAGTCGTTTTGAAAATGTTGTAATTGAGAGCTGTAGTAACTTTGGTAACATTTGTAATTGGTAATATTGGTAACATTTTTAGTGGAGACCTTTCGTATCATCTGTGCCCGAGTCGACCACCGGAAGTCAATTAGTCAAACACGCTTCCATCTGTCAACTTTTACACAAAACAAATAATATTTTGTCAACATAATTTTCTCCCAAGGTTGACTACCAGCGCTCGAATATTCCAGATATTTGGGCCATACTCTTTCGGTAGATACATTCGCGAACAACGGTAGAGGACACTGACATGAACGAAATCTACAAATGTGTCATAGTTTTGTGCAGAGCGATTGAAACCGTTGACCTGGCTAGTAAAAATGACTTCAAATATTCGAACGAGAGGGAATCCTGGACACAATGCGCGATGTTTTACGCTTTCCGACAGAACCTTTTCGTACTTATTTAACTATAGTAATTATAGAATACCCGTCCACTTTTTAAATCGCATTTAAAGTCAGAAATACAAACCAGGATGCTCCAAAATGTCTTTAAATATAATGTCAAAGGTTTATATTGTGTGTATAGTTGTTGATTGTTATCAAATTAAATGGGGTTTTAAAATAGAACGAAGCAAAAGTGGTCGGGTATTTTACAATTTAGCGCCCTGGACAAATAAATATTTTCAGTTGATAAACACAAAATAAGCCAATGCACTGGGTAAAAAAGATCAGTTCACTATGAGTGCCAGTGAGGTCGAAATGTCCGTTATTTTTATTTCAAAAGTATTTGGTAATTTGCACTTTATACCATCGAACGACGTTAAAACTATCACGATCCGATTCATGATGTTTCCCCCAGTCTGATTGTTTGGCTGCAATATTTCTCCCAAAGGTTGACGGCGTTGATTCCTATTTACGTCACACATTGCATATTAAATTAAGTGGTCGAGTCATGTCGGGCATTCATACTACGAAAAGCTTTTAGACCTCTTTCATAATGGCACCCAAATTAAATATTCTTTTATATTCATTTAAATTAGCCTTTCTGACCTCGTTTGTGTGTCTGTAATTCCAAAGAATATTTGCTTTGTAACGAGGCCGGAAAGGCCAATTTGCATGCGTATAAAAGAATATTTAGACTGGCCTCCATTATGAAAGAGGTCTATTGGAGTTTCATCCCTTCTCACTTGTTTATACATTACTCGCGAGACGCCCATGAACGGGCGCAACGCCTAATCGCGCGCGCGAGGGTCAACCAATAACGTAAACACTAAACTCGTTGGCTTTCTGGTCTTGTTGCCTGTAATTTGTCCTGATTGTCGACAAAATTAACAAGTAAGAACATTTTAATAGCGATTTAATACAATTATTGTGTAAAAAATACCAAATAAACCCGCTTTACTGTTAAACTCACTTCATTAATAGACGTTACGGCTCCGTGTGCTTTAGACGCTGTGAATCTTCTTCTTAAAACATACCCGTGACAGGGCATCAGCTACTGGAATGGATTTCCCTGGCTTGTACTGTACTTGACTTGGGCGTGGAATCGGGCATCCAGACGCGGACTGGATTTAAAATATTTATCGGGAAATGGCAACCGGAGTGGCCCACCATAATAAAATCTCAATACTCAGCAGAGTCGTAGCCACGAAAATAGTATTGGTGCGAGAATCCTTCTAGGGGGTCCGGGGCATGCCCCTCGTGAACATTTTGAAAATCGAGGCTCTAAAATGGCGTTTCCGGCATTCTGAGACTACTCTGACCCCAGATATACATCGAAAATAATGCAAACTCGTGGAAGTTGGAACGAGTGGGGGACTTGGAAGGGTTCCAAATTTGGAAACAAACTTGGAACGAGTGGAGGACGCGTATTTGGTGTAACCATACGCAACGTTCTTCTAACGTAGAGGCGAAATGAGTCTGATACGAGATATCTTGAGTAGATGCCTTCAGTTGCTTCAAACAGTCTGTTTAATAGTAAAATGGTTTTCAAAACAGTGCAACTGATTCTATGATCCAGATATCAGTCATCTATTCAGTGTAAGTATTTCTGAAAAATTTATGTTCCATGAAATTATTGGTGCGACATATGTCGCACTTGTCGCACCGGTGGCTACGCCCTGCTCAGGTAGCCATCTCTATAGCCGAGGAACTTGTACTCAGATTTGCAAACTCAAAACAGAATTTTTATACTAAAACATTATTTTAGTTTACCCGCTTAAGAGAACTTACTTCAGATAAGCAAGGGCCACAACGACAGGAACAAGGGGCCCACCGGCGTGACGAACGGATACGCGTGATGAACGCGTGACGAACGGAAGTAGTTTGCGTTACGCGAGAATCAATATATATATATAAGTATGATATACATTAGGGCTGCATTTGTTTTTTTCTCGTTGGCTAAATACCTTGGATGAACATATTTTTGTTCGATACATTAGAGAAGGATTGGAACATTTGTTGGAAGCATTAGAAGAGAAATGAATACTGGGGAAATCAAGTCCATGTGGATGAAGTCTCCATTACCGAAGGCAGAGGCACTGAATCCGGAGAAGGGGTTTAAAAAATTCGTGGGGATAGAACAGCGAAACAGATTGATAAGGAAAGGGAAATGTTAAGAATCAGGAAAGAAATGCAAAAGAGATTGGATAGACTAGTAGACTTAAATAACTTAACACTGCGTTCGCGTTCGGAACGCGATTGGAGCTCGTTCCAAACGCGAAACGCGTTCGGAACGCCATTGTGGCTTCGGTTGAAACGTTCGTCGGAAATTTTTATCTAGCTTCGTTAATCTCCGACTTTAGCCAATTGTCAAAACTTAAATCGTTGCTTGAGTGCTTGTGGTATATGGTTTATTAAACGAGATTAAAGGAGAAAGTACATTAAATTGCCGTCCTTTGGATGGGTGATTTTCCCCAAGTTTATAATGATAATTAATTTATAATTTGTTAATTCATAAACTGAGCGCGTAACGTGTTGTTAATTTATTCATCGGCAAATTGAGCCTGATGTTCAACATGTTATTCATAAATATTCCTCTGTCAACAGAAGAATGGATTTATCTTGATGTTATTTGCACCTTTTTATCTTATATGCTCCACTTTTAATCTTTATAAAAATCATTCTTACTCTATCTTATCTACAACTATTTCCCTTTTTTTATACACAATACTGTTAGTTTACATTTATACTGCACTGTATAAGAACAAAGATTACCTCAGGTGCACAATCTGTTTATCATGGTTTTATTGGTAATATAATATTCATGTATGTAGTACTGTAGTTTTGACAATAATAAACTAGTATAATATATGTAGTAGTAATAAACAATTATTGGATGAGGCCGAGCATGATATCAAGAATTATCCAGAACAATGTTATCCACCAAAAGCCGAAGGCTGATAACATTGACAGTGGTCTGGATAATTCTTGATATCATGTGTAAGCCGAATCCAATAATTTTTGTATTATACAATTATAAATGTAGAAGCCTTTAGGAAGTTTAGGAAGCAAGCCACGCAAAGACAATTATATACTTCACCTACAGACAATTTGTGATATTTTTTAGGTGGAAAGACATCAATAATAGTCTGTAGGTTTTTAGCCAATCAAATCGAGATTATATGAGTATTGTATAATTAGTGTTATAAGTAACATTAAGAAAATATTGTTGCTCATAATACGTCTAAATTTAGTCCAGTTATTGGATATGTAGGTTAGTTTAGCTGATTAATTTAGAGTAGATTAAAGTAGGATAACGTGAGGGTCCCATGGGGAGGGGGTCCATAAAGTGTTAGAATGACTCTGATGGTGTGAAGATTTGAGCTACTTCACATCCATGAAATATCCCAAATGGTATGTGGCTTTTACAGCCTCTTCTAACCAAGTGACAGGCAGGTTTCTGTCACCTTAAAACCAAACTAGTTAGCCCACCTAGGAGATGGAAAACTTTGATTTTAAACCCCCCTGAAGGGGTATACCTTTCAATTAGGCCAGGCCCAGTCAATGTGCCAGGCCGTCCATGTTTGACTCATCATATACATCATGTTTTGATGCTTCCTAGGCATGCTGATAAGCTCTGACATAGAGAAACACGGCCAATTATCTTGTTATTGCATTAGTTTTTTCAAATGCAGGCATTTAATACTTAACAAAACGCCCGCTAGGCATTAACTCAGGCTACTTGGGCTAGTGGCTTGTTGAAAGACATTGTAAGCAAATGCAGGGGGACTACTTCATGTATGCAGATTTTTGTGTCCCGTCATAATATTTTGGTTAGGATTATAGCTGTGTTGGGGACACGGTTACATGAAGTAACCATCTTTAGGCATACATCTGCCAAATTCAGTGATTTGAATATAGGTTTTTAATGTTGTAGGTAACGATACAGCTGTGGGTGCAGGGGTGCTTAAATTTTCAACATCACCAAACTGCACAGCTGCAACAAAGCCATCGCGGAGTGTTTGCCAATAGCTTTTATTACATGCAGGTGAGTTGGCTCCTGTTTGTCGGACTGGCCAGGAGCACAGGCCGGCTTGCTTGCCAGGCTGACCCGGTTGGCTAGAACTGAATAGGGTCAGCAAACAGGATGGCTTGTTTGGCGGGCCAGACTTCTCAGTAAAGCCAGCTCTGGTTCAGTTTGAGCAAACATTAAATCAGTTAATATTTTTCTCTGTGTATAAGGCGTAGCAGTAAATCAAACCAGTAGCAAGGTGTCATAAGCTAAACATCTTAAAGAAATGTACCGATAATTCAAAATCTTTATTTCTTCATGAAGTCAACATTTTGAGCCAGTAAACATAATTTTAGCACATTTGTTATTTGATTTATTAGTGGCTTTATAATGACATACTCAGGAGTCCAGTGGGCCGGCTTTAACTTTAAAAAACTTTATTTTTAAAACATTATTAACAATTTTTAAAACATTATTTTAGTTTTAATCATAGTACTGTACCAAGAATTACTAGACAAAGTTATCAACTTCGTTTACCGAAAATTAAGACAGAATGTGGGAAAAAGGGATTCTATTATTATGGATGTACCGACTACCGTCTATAATAGATTTAATAGCAACATTTAATTTGTATAGTAATTTTTTATAGTAATTTTACACAGTAATTTTATCAAACTGTATATATAATCGTTACTTTTATTTTGTAACATATCTTAGTTTTGTTCAGAGCCCCTAAGGATAACAGTGAAACTTTTCACTGATTGGTTTACCCTGGTGAAATAAAGACTTTCTATCTATCATTAAACTAGATAAAGTGCTGTGGTGTTCAATATTACAAATAATTTTATATGGCACAATTTTGTTTATCAGGTTTCAGGGAACACTTGGTTTTAATGGTGTCTTATAGTTATATGTGGTGAAAGCGATTATATCTTAGCTTTCCACAGTTTGGCGATATTTTCCAAATACTTCATGAATCTTTTGAGTTTAATTGTAGTAACTTGGCATTCATGGCTTTCAAAACAACAAATTTAATATACATACATGATACATACATTCCTCCAAAGACAAACGCTGTCGTCACAGAGACGAGCGGCCCGATGAACTCAGATTTTGACTGGTATCTCAGAAATATTTAACCTGGTAGGTTTTGCAAACAGAAGTTTCCTAGTGATGGCAGTGTTCTCAGCTCTGTTTAGCGCCATTGTCTTCATGATTCGTTCGAACTGCACATCGAATGAATGAAATCTTTTATTTCCATAGGGTAGCCCCATCAGTAATAAAAATTACTGTTATCAATGGGAGCCCTAAAATTTAAAAGTATATACATATACACTACTAAGCTATTTAACAAGTTAAAAAACTAAACGTTAAAAGTTCCACTGTAATTGTCCTAATTGGAAGAACTAAGTTTATTATAAACAATGCATCCATAATAATAAAAAGAACGCTTTGCAGTTTCTGTTCTGACTTTTGGCAAGTGTAACAAGTTACTCTGCCTAGTTACTCGCCGCACAATGTCTTTATTAAAAGTAAAATAATTTTTTAAGAACTGAGGACACTGGCCTCTCAAAGACTTGTTAACAAGTTTAAAAACATGACGTTCGCGTCTACATTCGAGATTAGCCCACTTTAGATTGGACAGAGCTAAATCGCTATTGCTACATTTGGTTACAGTCCTCGCAGCACGATTTTGTAATCTTTCTAACTCTTGAGCATTTCCTTTCCCACAACAAGTCCACACGGTATCACCATATTCCAAAACCGGACGAATAAACGAGGTGTATACAACATTTGCACTGTGAGTGGTTAAATTATATCTCAATCGTCGTAACATCCCTATCCTTTTACCAGCCTTCGACACAATAGACTTTATGTGATCTTTCCAACTAAGACATTCGTCAAGATATATACCGAGATACTTAAATTTCGACACACGCTTGATAACATAATCATTTATACTAACGTGAAAGCTTTCAATATTCGATAATTTTCCTGGAGTTCCAAACAGTAAGCATTCAGTTTTTTCTTTGTTAATAAACAAGGAGTTTTTTCTAAGCCAGTTTCCAATTAAACCAAGATCCTCATTCATTTTTTCTCAATGACGTTAACATCCTTAGCTGAGTAGTAAAGAACCGTGTCGTCAGCATACATTAACAAATTACAGTGAGCTACCGTAGAGGGCAAATCGTTTACTAGTAATATGAACAGCAAAGGTCCAAGAATAGAACCCTGCGGTACGCCAGATGTGACTGACTGAAAATCAGACATAACATAACATTTTGGTAGCCAACGACCTGCTTCCGGTTTGACAGATAATCTTCGAACCACTCAAGTTCTAAATTTTCAATACCATAGTAGCGTAGTTTTTGTAGGAGAAGAATATGATCAACCGTATCGAACGCTTTACTCAGATCGATAAAAACAGCTCCGGTTAACATTCCTTGATCAATATTACGCTTGATTGTATCTGTTAGTGAGATAGCAGCAGTTTCAGTGGAGTGTGCCTTTCTAAATCCACACTGAAAAGGGCTCAAAATATTATGCTCACTTAAGTGCTTGACGAGCTGTACTTGAACCGCTCTCTCGATCAGCTTGGAGATCACAGGTAAGATGGAAATGGGGCGGTAGTTACCTACTTGATTTGCCTTGCCGGCCTTGTACAAGGGTATTACTCTCGCTGCTTTCCAGTCCGCTGGTAGCGTGGCCTGACTCAAAGATGCGTTGACAATCTGAGTTAATGGATTAGTGATGATGTCCGCAGCATCTTTAAAGAGACGAGGCGAGATATTATCCAAACCCACAGCTTTCCCACTCTTAAGAGATCGAAGTTGAGAGAAAATGAAAAGTTCAGACACTTTATCAAATTTTAATTGAGGAAAACGCTTCAGCGATGGGAAGGAGGCTGACATGTTGATCACATGTGTTAAACATAGGCCCAAGTGTTCCTTTCAGTTTAGCTACAACACCAGTAAAGTATTTATTGAAAGCGTTTGCAATTTTGTATTTATCAGTGGAAAATGTATCGTCAATCATAATACCTGATGAAATGTTCTTTGTTTCACCAGGCAGAATCTTTTTAACAGTTTTCCAAAATGCTTTCTGATCATGCTTATTTTCTTCAATAAGTTTTCTGCTGTAAGTTGCTTTTGGCCTTTCGAATTTTGCTGGTCACGCCATTTCTGTAGTAACGATAACTTGACCCAGTGATCGTTGCATTTTGACTTTCTTGCCTTCTTGAGATGATACTCGCGTTGACGAATATCAAATTTTATTTCGCCAGTCATCCATTGACAATTATCAATACCACGAACACGTTTAGTAATACTCGGAGCATGGCGATCAGCAACCATGACAAATGTGGTTTTGAATTTCTCCCACATAAGTTCAACATCATTAACTTTCTCCGTTCTCATGGGAATTCAATTGAGTACCCCAGTCCAGCATCTTTTAAATCTTTACAGAATTCGTCTGGGTTGTACTTTGCATAATTACGAAAAGTTTTTAATTGCGCTGGTCCTCTTCTCCAATTCAATTTTCTGACACAATAAGTCAAGTCATGATCGCTCAAACCCAGAGAGATGACGCCTGATCTACTAATATTCCGGGGGTTATTTGAGGCTATTAAATCCAACAGCGTACTTGATTCAATGGTGACTCTGGTGGGCTCTTTAATGAGCTGTGTTAAGTGGTGCGTTTTAAAAGTTAATTTTAACTGTTTTACATTCTGCTATATTGTCCTTCTTGACATTAAAGTTGCAGTTAAAATCTCCTAAGACAATCATTTCTTGATCTTGAACCCCTGCAATGTCCAACATATTATCCAACTTAGGCATAAAATCTTTTATCGTAAAACCGCGAAGAGTTGGGAGGTCTATAAAACGTTCCAAGCAAAATCCCACGCGACTTAGGCAATATAATTTCAAGCCATAAACCTTCCACGCTTGTATCCTCTAGATCACTTCTTCTCACTACAGATAAATCACTTTTCACAAATACGAGTACCCCGCCGCCTTTCCCATCTCTGTCCTTTCTGAACATATTGTAGCCCGGTATTTCAATTTCACCATCCGAGATCTGTTCACTAACCCATGTTTCAGTTAAGGCTATTATATGGATCTCTGATTTTAACTCATTTACTACCATATTCGCAGTTCATCGATCTTTTGAATAACGCTTCGAATATTTTGATGGATGATTCTCAAACCACGTTGCTTTATGATTTCGGCAAGCTTAGGGGAGAAACCAGCATCACTGTATGAGCAGGGATCGATCAATTCATTCGGCAGGGTAGAACATAAACGGCATGTCTTGGACAGTTCGTAGTTCTCATCTAAACAATATAGATGAAAAACTCATGCGACATAACGAACACTGTAAGCGTGGTTGATTTCGTTTAATACTTTTTAGGCAAGAAGAGCATATCTGTCCATTTACTACAGGGCCAGGATTAGTAGAAATATCGTTGCATAGTAGAATCAAGTTAACCACAAGAAGCTGCCGAGTGAGAGTAATTACCCGAAGACACTGAATGGTCGTTGATACGGTTGACTTTGATTTAATGGCGGTCACCACATCTCGCTTCGAGTACGCTTTAACAGCAGTAGATATATCCAAGCCAATACTAAGTTTCACAGAATCAGCGAAATCCTTGTTAGATTGAACAGGACTAAACGGATGTTTGCGGTTACCACATAAGACAAGTAAAAAGGTGAAAAATACAAATTTTCTAGAGAGCTCATAAATACTCGCCATCTTGGATGCTGTTTTTGGTGCTGTATAAACTCGGGTAATTTGGAGCACGTTTTGCAAAACCAGATGGGGGATTTTGCAATTTTGTGACCTAACAAAATAACAAACGGAGCCAAAACCTAGACTCGGTCTACCACACAGTAGGTAGCTATGGGACATGCTATACAAAAATGTGATTTAAGATCTTAAGATTTTGCTTAAAAGTGCTCTCAAATTGCAGGAAATACCATTTCAGAGACCCAAGATTCAAAAATGTTTCGGGGAGGCATGCCCGGACCCCCTATAGTCCATCAGCTAGCTTAGTTGTATGGCTCACTTGCGGGGAACAAACGAAACATGTCTTATCTTAATCTTTGACTATTACGCATCATAAAAATGTGTGATACCAAGAATAGAACGGTAGCTTTCACTTTGTAAATCGAATTTTAAATTTGTTGCTCATACTATCTTTTTGGCCGCCATCTTGGATTTCTAAAAACTCTTTAAAAATGTTATTCTTTCCCACGATTTTCCTAGATGTATATTTATATCAACAATCTTCATGGTCATTAAAACAATATTATTTCATCATTATTTACGGTCATTAAAGCTATGATGACGTCATAATGACGTCACAGTGATCGCCATTTTGTTTCTTAGCGTGTGTATTCAACCGCAATTTCGATCATATGAATTAAATAAATGACCATTAAAACGCTCAGAATTTCTAACAAAATTTCTAAAATGTTTACGTTTGGTAGTACTTCACTATAAATCAAATAATATACCACAAATCAGAATAGATTGCTAGGTCCACACTTCATCAGTCGAAAGCTAGTTTGAGTCCAGAAACACTATACGATTGCATCACGTCCTTCTTCACTGCATCACTTACATATTTGATCTAAAACAAAAGTATACGTTCATATCATGTAGCTTTTGCATCTTCAAAATCGCAGCTGACAAAGAAAAACTTCCCTACGAGCGAATTGCAGAAAGCGTTTACGTTTACGTTTTATATGTCCCGTCAAGAGGGATCTATAGCTATATCGCACCTGAATATAGACACAACAAACGGTAGTATATATCTTGAAACCACAAATATGAACTTACTTACCCATATCAATCATCCACATCTTCAAAGTCACTGTCTACTGTCACTCTCGTACTGGACACCATCATCTGTAGCCATATCTCACACTGCGTACTGCACATGTCAGTACACTTCAGACCCGCATTTAAGCAACAGCAATTGTCGATCGTGCATGCCCTCTTGCACGTACAAGAAAGTAGTTCCAGGACCTCCTCTGGAGCAGGTTTGGATCCAAGCCACACAAATTCCACAGCGTTGGATATATTGTCAACTTCCCAGCCTTGCCCATGGGGAGAAGGAATTACAGGTAGTGGATCGATTGCTCTTCTCCAGATTGCTGCTTGATAATTTGCCCTTGTAACGTGAAGTCGTAGAGATGACTTGCATGGCGGTAGAGCTTCTGGTGCGACTTTACCGCCTTTGGCACAATGGATCTCATAGCGCAGTACATCTACACTCTGGCTCTTCTTGCCGTACAGCTGACACACGAGTGCCTCCGTTTCTTTGAAGGTCTCCTCGGATACTGTCCACTCCTCCCCGATAGTTTCCATAGCGCGGACGTACTTTTCATTTCGTTGGAGAAGCTGGACTGCTTTCCACTTCCCTTTACCTGAGAAGGCAGAAATGGTATCACAACCTGTGATCGCGTGTACGCCAATGAGGGCTTTCATGAAGCGTTGCTTGTCAACGCCTTGTTCGAGTTGCTTCCAGGTTGTTAATAACCATAGAAAGTTCTATTATATTATTCTGTTCTTCGCGCCTTTTCCCTTCTTTATGTAGCACTTTCCAAGGTTTTGGCTATGAGCAAGCAGTAGGACAAACACATCAGTATCATAAGAATGGATGACGCACGTCCTCCCGCGTGTTGGGCATGGAGAACCATACGCGCATCAGCCTCTTCGTGATTACACTCTAGCCCAGGAACAAGTTCGCATGTAGTTGCGTCTAATCGCCAGCATTGATCTTCGATTGTCACGTACACGATCCTGTTGCCGAGCCTGCTTCTGAAGGATTCTGTCTTCCACTGTGAAACGAGAAATTTGACGATCTCTGACTTGTTGGCGGTAACACCGAGCAACTTGTTCCACGACTTTACCGTATAGGCAGGGAGTATGTTCTTGTATTTTACTCCGTCAGAGGAAGACACTCTTTTCAACCTTTATACATTCTTGATCGATACCTCGCGATACACGTCAAACACTACGTCTACGCGCCTGCTGCCGGTGCTTGTTACCAACCCGAACACTATCTCAGCTACCACATAGAATGTAGCTCCAGGGGGGGTCTTCAACTTCTGCAAGACTGCCATTCCATCGAAAATGCTAGTTGCGTTCTCTGTGTATTTCTCGGTGACTGTGGTGCGTCGCTCTAGCTGTTGGGAGAGTTTGGCTTTGCTTGTCTTCCGTGGGAGTCCATAATGATCGGCAAGTGACCACGGAAGAGGACCAAGAGGATAGGTAAACACAACCTTCATTTAAATTTGATGAAACTGTCCGAGCAGTGCCATCCGAGCAAATACATCACGATCCATACGGAGAGGAAGTACTGGATCCTTGTGGGCGAACCTTACGCACAGTCTTCAGGTCCTTAAATGACTTCAGCTTGGATTTCTTCAATGGATCAAAGTAATCTAAGGTGGGTTTGGATGAGCAACGGTTCACTACAAAGTATTCGCTTCCTGTTTTCCCTTGCTATTGGCCAGCAGTAAGTCATTACTTACTTCTGCTGTTGCTTCGATACCCGTGGACAAGCTCGTGAACGCGGCGTCTTGCTTCCATGGATTGGTGAAGACATCCTCGAGCAGATCTACCAGCTTTTCTACAGTTTTGATGTCGACTTTAATACGTGCTGGAGCTAACTCCTTATGAATGTATGTCTGGGATGAAGTAATTGACAAATGCTCACGAAGAAGCTTCCTGTACACACCACGCCTGGTTTCATTAAGTACCCATCTTTGAGTCGCGGCAAAATTATCACTAAAACCGATGTAGCCTCTTGCTGTCTTGCAATCGCGATTAATGGTGTTCTCAATGGTCTTGTCAGCTTCGTTTCGTCCGAAAGGATTACGGCTCCCCATCTGAACGGAAAACTGGCCTTTGGTGAAGGCTGTGTACACTTCTGCCATTGTGACAGACAGATGACGCATGTCGTTCAAGAAGGGGACAAGGTAGCGAGCATAGTTTTGGCGATCATACGCAAATGCCCATGGAATCACCTCTTCAATGCAGGAAAGGTAAAACTCCCAGCCTGCACCAGTGCGTGACGCATAGATGAGGTTCAGCATGAGCTCGCACATCTCTAAGTACGAGAGCCAGAACTTCCCCAAGCTTGAGCCTTTCTCCTTGATTCCCCGTATATAGACATGGAACTGCTCTCCAAACTCGCGAAACTCGCGGCTGTTCAACACTCGCTCGAACTCTTCTTGGCACAGTTCTAGTTTCAGCTGTTCCAAGTTCAACGCCGGCAATGACTGGACGGAAGACTCAAACTCTTTCAAGAGTAATCTCATGAGGGCCTCATAAACACATTTATGAAGACGCACAGCTCGATAGTACTGTTTTCCACTTAGAGCCTTATCCAGTGAGCCCTCGGCCACGAGATCACTCTGGACAGCTAGTTCTCTAAGCCCTGCTTTCCGAATCGGCTTCCTATGACTCCAAAGAGCATTAACAACAAATGAAAACCTCCCATCATTATAACTAGACCAACGAATAACTATTTGTGTTTCCAGTAAACCTCCATGGCCTTTGCATAAAAAGCCTGATAAAAAACACAAACAACAGCATTCAACTGCAGCCGGTCTTTTATCTCACAACCTCGGGCAAGCACCTCCTACGCGGTTTTCAGGTCAGTGGCAGGGTAGTCTATGGTGTCCAAATAATTAATTGTGCTTTCCACAACCACAACACGATCGCTAACTTCAATGTTAAAGCCACAGTCCACCCTGGTACTAGTAATAATGGGTGCGTTTCGAGCTTTCTGACTTCGAGCCACACGAGGTAGCGCAATGCCAGTTCCCTTGCTTTGCCACTATAAGAAGAACTTACTCCGAGGTTTTGACTTGCGACAGTTCTCCTGGCCCCTCCCGTTTTCCGCCGTAGTACTCGGGAATTTCTCTTCTCACTATATTCGCTGGTAGGGATCTCCTGCATTTCTTCGCTACTGGTGGAGCATAGTCTTCGTCATATGACTCATCTCCGCTTTCTCTCTCATTTCTCTCGGTGACGAGGATGGAGTTCACGCGATGGGATGTTCCAGACCCACTTAGTGTACACTCCAGGTTATCGATGTTACCCGCTACCATCAGAGCGACAGTGGACCTATACTCCTCCTGTGTTACACTCGCCGGAATGACGACTCGGTTTTCTTGTTGCTCGTTGATAACTTCTAACGCATACTCGGTGTCGATCTCTTCTACTAGGTCATAACATACGCCATGGCCGTACTTATTTATAAGCTTCACAATCTCTGTGTTATTACATAGGGCTTTTACAACAGAAGGAAATAGAACGCTTTTTGGAGTTTTGACAACTCCATTCGTAACAGAAAAAACAATATCTTGTGCAAAAGTTTCCTTAAGCCTTATTGTTCTTTCCATGCTACAGTTCTCACTGTCGAGTGATTTCCCAGAAATAAGTTACTTGGTTTCAAATCGTGCTCTTTAGGCGGCCAAGACATCTGCGGGTTAAGATCTTTTATTTCATTGTTAATTAATAGTGCAATTTTTATCACATTCTTTTCGTCATCTGTCCTGGTACCTTTAAGCGACTCTAACTCGGTTTTTAGCTCAAATATATCCAGCACGGCTTTGTCTATCGCTAATGTGTTTGGATACATTAATACCTTGTTGTACTGGTAAGTGATAAAATTAATTTATGGAAACATGTTTGACAGCTTTCGCATGAGGTTTTTTTTGTGTGATTCTGATACAGTTGCTCACAAACAGATCCTTCACAGCAGTATATTCGATTATTTCCGGGTTAGCAATTAAGTCCTCGCTCAGACAGTACACGGCTTCGTAAACAGGTTGTAATAGACAATCTGTTTCGTTAGACGTTTTAGCTTCGTTTGTCTTGGAATAAATTATTCGTACGAAACTTTTGTAGCAAGATGCGTGGTACTTCGCTTCGCTAGAAATGAGATCTTTTGCACATATTCCAATCACATCAAGTGCTACCTCACTCATATAGCAGGGTTTTGTTGAACATGACTAAGAGAAGCACATGCTCTGACCGTCTCATCGGCGCGAAATTCCCGTACACTGTGTAGCTTCTCTCTGGTCTTCGTGTTTGGCTTATACTTTGACATTTTACAAAACAAACATTGATCTGAAAGAATCGCTGAGCTTGAACTTGGTTGATTGCCATCTCTAGAGGCCGTTCTTCTTGGCGCACCAGTTCCAGTTACCACATCATCAGATTGTTTGCTAGCCACTTGCAAATCCCTCTTCTTAGTGAACTCAGCTCGGCAATTGCGATGAATTTGATGGGATTATCGGGGAATTCACTTTCAGTTGAAGCCTCCAAAATTGGTTTGTGATTCCTGATCACAGCAGCACCATATAAGGTTTTCCATGAATAAATATCTCTACACTGGGCTAGATTTGAATCCGAAAATTTACCGCATATAATGCATTCGTCCGCCATCAGTTTATCATGGCAGTGCAGATGAAACACTTTCGCACCCGGGCGAAAACAGGCAATAATATTGGTTTTAGAGGGCTTATCCACACGGTTTCAATGTCAAGGACAATGTATATATATACGTATATTTTATTTACTTTTCTGAAGTAATTTGGGAAACTCCACAATTGAAATAATACTGCGATGTAATGTTTCGAGCTAGATGCGAGACTTTATATAAAGCTGTTCAGTGAATGTAGACAGCGAATAAATACACCTGTCAAAAGCGACATTGTCTAGACAACATGTCTAGACATCAAAACTATTTGTGCAAACGTCAAAAAATTGCTACACTGAGAACAAGATAAACGCAATTGGCATAGTATATAAAGCTCTCATGGTCTATAAATCTTTATTTATTGATCGTGGCAGCGTAGCCACTTATTCTTTGAGAGACATGGATGTCAAATTAGCTTTTCCACGGCCATGCCGTACAAAGTAAATACTCTAAATAGCTTTCGTGCGGGCTGCCGTAATGTTTTATTGTTTATTCTATTTAATAAAGTACAGCTCTCGTGGAAAACAAGTATTAAGCTAATTTTTAATTTTGGGGTGTTCTTCCTTGCTTGTTTTATATATATATATATATATATATATATATATATATATATATATATATATATATATATATATATATATATATATATATATATATATATATATATATATATATATATATATATATATATATATTATATATATATATATATATATATATATATATATATATTTATATATATATATATAATACAAATAATATTTTACGATTAATGACTGCGTATAGTTATAATTTAAGCACTAGAATACTCGAAAATCATGTTTGTAGTTCAAATACATTCTAATTTTGTGTTTGAAACGCCGTTTGTCCGTGTTAAATATTACGAGCAACTTTTTAGCCTTTCCTAAAAATCCAAGATGGCGGCCAAAAAGGAGATCATTGGTCAAATTTAAAATTCGATTTACAAAGTGAAAGCTACCGTTCTATTCTTGGTATCACACATTTTTATGATGCGTAATAGTCAGAGATTAAGATAAGACATGTTTCGTTTGTTCCCCGCAAGTGAGCCATAAACCCAAATTTTCAGCTCTCAGCTGGACTACTAGTTATATCGTCACTTATGCCTAACGTGACAACATTCCTACATCCGCCCCTGGTATTTCTTGAATGGACCATTCATTATTTATCGGAGGGGGGGTGAGAAAATGGGGAACCTGAAATGTTGCTACTTCTTTTAGGAGAACCATGAAATCATTTATAAGTTATCAGTGGGCATGCAATTTTTGTAATAAACAAAGATAAGTGTCTTTGATGATACAGATAAGAAAGTATGGAACTTATTACCGGATACTGTATGACCTTTAAATACTCTGCAGTCTTTTTGTAATACAGTTTGAAAAATAAGATTCAATGAATATTATTGAAATGAACTTGTATCTAAATTTTTTATTTTTTTATTTTATTTAAATTATTTTTTTGTATTTAGTTTATTTAGTTAGATCTCGGTAAATTAGTATATATTGCTAGATGCCTAGTCAGCTTCATCAACCCAAGGGTAAATAAATATTATTATTATTACTATTAACATTATTATACAAACAAACATGTTTTATTGGGCAAAATCATACAGAACAGCCTTAATTAATTGTAAAAAAGTAGAGTGCTGAGTAGACAGTGTTTTGGATATATAGCAAAGTGAAAAGGTGGTAAACTGCCAAGATGTTTAGTGACGAAATACTGACGTTTCGAGCGGAGCCCTTCATTAGAATAAGACGAGATGAAATAAAATAAATAGGGCTTATATATGTACCAAAATGGTGTCACAAGTAGTAACAATGAGATGATTAATACACAAACTAATAATTAATGAGATGCGAAAAGTTAAATCATTTGCTATTTTTGCAGTCGATCAGCAAAAGACAGGTCCAATATTCAAGGGGATTAGGCGATAGTAAAGTGGTAACAAATAAAACTTGAAAAGGAATGAAAGTGCATAAGCTAATAATAAAAACGTTCCAAGCAAACTAAAATAACAAAAGACTTGTAGGAAATTAAATAAAAGAAAAACGTTCGTTAAGACCAAGAGGATGTGCGATGCCAAGTTTAAAAATGAGACGCTTTTCTTGCCGTTTGCGGTTATCATTACCACCTGAGATGGGAAGGATGGCACAGACTTTCATGTCTGAAACCAAATGGTTAGAGTTTGAAATGGCGGCTACAGGTTTGTCAACATCATTGTTCCTGACGGAACGAAGATGTTCAGCAAACCTGTCTGAAAGGCGTCGCCCAGTTTCACCGATGTAGATTTTAGGGCATTTATTGCAAGAAATGCAATATAAGCCCTATTTATTTTATTAATTATTTCATCCTGTCTTACTCTGATGAAGAGCTCCGCTCGAAATGTCAGTATTTCGTCACTAAAATTTTTGGCAGTTTACCACCTTTTCACTATGCTTAATTAATTGTATTCGGCGGCCATACACTACGTGGACCTTGGTGAGTTACACGCATACCATGTGGGGACTCTTCGCATTGTGAGGGTGTATATGTGTATGCATGTGAGTGTGTATGTGTGTGTATGTATGTATAATTATTTGAAAATAATAAAAATTATATTATTGAGAATATAAATCATAACAATTTTGTAGAAGAGTTATCAATATTTCAAGGTATTATTATTGGGGGGGGGGGGGGAGGGGCATTGCAATCATTTCGAATAAAAGTGCGGGGCTCCCAAATTTTTTAACTTTGCTTGGGGGCTACCAGAAAAAAAAAGGAAGTTTGGCAATTTCTCGCCCCAGTTAGTCTATTGAATCATTGAATGAAAACAATTACTACTTAACCAAATGTCCAAAATTCAATTTTTTATGTATTTGTATCATGTTCTAAAATTGTGGATATTTAGTTTTATTTGTATAAGCCGGAAGTAGCCATATTTGGATTACCCCACTTCGGAGTCAACTCGATATATTTTACTGTTGCGGAATTATAGTTTTCGTATTTAAAGGCTTTTTTCTCTTTTTGGAATAGACCGATTTTTGTATCACGAGAAGAAAAAGACACGGGAAGCCTTCGGATAGTAAATTTTTAGTTGTTTAGCCCCCAAAACGTGGCAGGAAAATTGGGAGCCAATAGTAATTATCGTACTTAAACCTACAGATAGCTCAATGGTTAGGCCAAGTAAAAAAATTTAGTTGGTTAGCATCCATACCCGACCATAGGAAACGTCCCGACCATGATATATATATATATATATATATATATATATATATATATATATATATATATATATATATATATATATATATTATATATATTATTTTTATTTTCGTACCTCTTCTCTTGAAAGCCTTGGAATGATCCAAATGTGACAAATGTAAAATATTTTGCTGAATTTCGAGCGGAAGTGCGCGTTTTACAAGCTTGACGAGCCGTATACTTTAACATTTGTCTACAATGAACATTCAGAGTTGATATTATGCACATATCAATGTTAAGCCCCCAGGGGGAGGCCGGGCAATAGGTCGGAATAGACTTTTTCAAAAACAAATTGAGCAAATGCCCCAATATGGGGCTACTATTTGCAGTCAAATAATAGAAAATGCCTCATCATGGGGATATGAAGATTTGTCAAATCTCCACTATATTTAAACGAAACAGATTACAAAATTTGCTTCGCCTGAATGGCAAAGCTTGATTAGAAATAGATTTTAATAAAGTAATTGCTGACGGCAATTGATAAAAGGAGAATAGTTGCGAATAGTGCGAATAGTCGACGAATAGTGCTAATAGTCGACGAATAGTGCGAATAGTACGCGAATAGTGCGAATAGTACGCGAATAGTTGGGCAAATAGTGCGAATAGTTCTCTTTCCACGCGAAAATTGACCCTGGAACGGAAGAAAGACCCTGGGTACGAGGTTGGGAGAGCTACTGCTGTTACTGTATAAAGCGTATTGGGAAATCTTTAAAATGTCCTTGCCAAAAAACTTATATTTACAATTATTAACAAAACAAACAACTTGAGTGTTTTATAAAGCAATTGGAACATAAAGTAACGTTACAAGTCACTTACTTGTCTATATTGAGTCAATATATGTAAGTCCGACAATGTGCATGTATACGTTCTTTTGAGACCATATTAAATATATTTTATACTCCATAAAACTAGATATAAGACTTGAAAAAAACGTTTAAACTGAATTTGAAGACTTGTAACATGAAAAACTCAAAGTTGGAAATTGATGTTAAGGTGGCTCTCTATAGTTTCAACATGTACGCGTATAGTTGCAACATGTTATTCACCGATTATATATTTTTCCTATCATAAATCATCCCAAAATAAACCCTTTCTCAATATATGCCGAACAGAGGTCTTCTAAACAAATAGAAGCCCAGGCTTATTTTTGGAGTTCACGTATAAAAAATCTAGACTAGCTTTGTTCACGTTAATTTACATATAATCCCAACGAGTTTATCACCATTGGTGTGGCAATGAAACACGTCCATTAAACATGTGGTTTTTTCTCAAGATGTGATTTGGATTGAGGTGGTAGTACGTATCTTAGTCTTGGTAGTCTTGAGTGTAGGTTAATTTGCCATGCTGGTCTTTGCCCTTCACACGCTCAAAGTGCCTTACGACCACATTCTTTGGTTCACGTCTGAATATGCTCAATCACACGTGCGAGCGTATTTAAACGCCATTTAAAAACGCCATTATTATCGTTCAAAACGCCATTATTCGCGTTCAATTCGCGTACTATTCGCACTTCGTCGACTATTCGCGCTATTCGTCGACTATTCGCACTATTCCTCGACTATTCCCACTATTCGCAACCATTCGCAACTATTCTCCTTTTATCAATTGCCATAGCTGACCTGTTGTAAAATATTTTCTAAAAATATCAATACTTAAAAAATATATGCTAGAATACCACGGTAAAAACAAGATGTTTATTACATGAAATGTTCATCATGTGTGATTTCTTTACAGTATATTAAAATGGAAACTTTAAAATCAACCAAAAATATTTTGATAGTCATGGGATTAATCGGTTCATTAACATAACAAATAATATCTACCACTGTTCGTTACAAATGTAACAAATCCACATATCAGATATATGTAGTACTGGAGACAATCCTAAACAAACCATGTGAAACCATCAGTCACAGCCATCGCACTGAACCCATGAAATCTCACTATTTTCCTCAACATATGCATCAGGGAGTTCGTACATCCCACAGTCCTTACAGGTACTTTCCTCATTACAGCTAGATGTACTTATATCCACCGGCTGTTCATTTCTGGCTTTATCTCTTTTTTTCTTTGACTTTTCTTTATCACCCTGAACCGCGCTGGTCTGCTTATTACGCTGGGCCCTTTCTTTTCTTGTTTCAGCTGCTTTTCTTGCTCCCCTTTCCCGATTTTCTGCTTAACATGCTGAAACCACATCTCTACTTCTTCCAAAGGTAGGAGTACCTTCTCTGCAGTCTGTTCTACAATATGTTTGGGAGGTATGCCATTGTACTGCTGGTAGGTAATTTGGATTACATCAGACGGTGGTGTTGCCTTTGCCACATTTCCTCCTTTGGAGATATGTTCCCACAGCTGACTTGGATTTATATAATGCCCTGAACATTTGCCTTTGCATTCTGAACAATTTTCTCGACCAAAGGGACGGTTTGGATCAGGCGTAGGAACAGGTATGTAATTAAGAGGTGGGCCATTTAGATACCATGTCCTCTCTTCAGGTGGACTGCCTTTCATGTAAAGTGTGTGAATGCATTCCTTCTTGTAACAGCAGCGAAGGAGAAAGATATACTTCAAAAGGATAAGTCTTTACCAAATTAATCTGACGAACACCCGGCCCGTACTCTTTCGAATTTCACATACAATTCCACGTTGAATTTTCTCAGTTGTTCTTTGACTTCCTTGCTACCTTTGACGAACATTTTGAAAAGATCGGTTTCACTCTGATACATCTCATTTTTAGGACCCTTGTAAAGACGGATGTTAGTTGATGCGCATGTTACTCCATCAACACTACTGATGTAAATGTCTATGGCCGAATTCAAGTTGTTTTCCAGCATTTCCTTGTTAATTCACCCTTATCCGTCAACGCAATTGCCATTTGGAGTTGATGGTATGAACAAATTTGCGTATGCTAAGGCGAGGCAACCATTTTATAGCTCCACTCTGTTACGATAGCTTGCACTACTGTTTCTTGAAGTGACCATGGTTCCACCAATACTGAACTTCAGCGCGGGCAGGACCTTCATCACCACCCCCGTCAACTCGGATGCATTCAACGGTCTTTGGTATTCCAGTCCTCCTGTTCATAAATGCTGGCCTGATGTTATCTTGTTCCTGCATCGTTTTCATGTCTGGAAACTGTTTAACTACAGTACCCCTGCACAGATCTCGCCTGTGGTTTCAGTAGCTGGAAAGTTGTCCGATGACGTTTGAAAGGTTGATGGGTACTTTGTAACATAATATGTGTGTGTAGTAAGCGGCTCATCCTCTTTCACTGCCAAGGCCTTGTGAAGTCTGTAGGTGGCCATTGTGTCTTGTCGAAACCCTGCTTGATCATCCCTCCGAAGATTCATGATGTCAAAACCATTGTTTAGTTGAACCATGTTTAAGCCAGAATACAGTGCTGAGCTCCAGTGGCTGTGTGTATTGTAGCGCAAGTTGAAACCTTTTCGAGCTCGTTTTGATACAATGCGGGCAACCCCCTTATAGCGCAAAGATGACTTGCGTCGCTTGTTGCGTGCTATACAAAGTTGTACAACAGAACCATAAGCAAAGTTACGCTTGTACTTGTTTTCCAGAAAGTATTTTATTCCCTTGAATGTTGCCTTCTTCTTAATTTTGCGATTACCATCGAAGGCCAGCACTCCAGTGCGTCGCCACGCGTCTGCCCCAACACCACATCCACGAACACACTCCTCAATAGCCTACCTAATGCATGTATTTGCACTTTGAAAGAATACAAGATACTCTTTTACTCCGACGTCTTTTAAGAAATCTTTGAGCTGCAATTTTAGCCTTCGTTTTCCTAACTTCCTTTCTCCATAATGATGCTCTTCTTTTGTTCAGTAGGACCATTACTCTTTCATCTGTAGGACTATCAGGAATGCCACTCATTGCCAGCAGTTCATTTTCACTATTCTCAGAGTCTGAACTTACAATGATTTCTTCTTCTGCAGCACATTCTCTCTCCAATACTTTGCTATAGTAGTTAGGTAAACTTGACGAGATTATTCTGTGACCATTTGTTCATGTTGTAAAAGTCCTAATGAAGATACCCTTTCTCCGAAATCATCGAGAACTTTATTAAATGCTTTGTCATCTGTGTCTTTCATCACATCTCTAAGAACCATGACACACTGATACCAGTTGAAGTTGCTCTCTTTAAGAATATTTAGTAATATATTCTCCTCCACGGCATCTTTTATGTTTGCAAAACTTTCGTTGATCTGTCGATTATTTACAACTGAGCTTTCAACTTGATTATCACTATCATCTTCACTGCTACTTGTTTGGTCAGCTTCTTCTTCACTTTCACTCACGTCAAACCAAAGTGAGCTCACTAGTGCTTTGTCTTTTGTTCATGCAATGCTCTCCACGGACTCTTTAATCATCTGTGCATGTTCCATCGCTTCGAAGACTTTTTGTTGCCTGGCATTTGGCATACAAAAGCCATACGCACATTCGGCACCTGTAAACGACAGTCCCACAGCCTTAACTGCAACGAATTTTAGCTCCTTTCTCTCTGAATCTGTCTCAGCCAATTGTAAGAGCTTCTTAAAGTCATCCTTTGAAAAATTATTTTTTTCAAGGTTTTTACTGTTCTGCAAAAACTTGTTCGCAAAGCATTGGAATATTGAATATCTGACTGTGTTTTTTTCTACTAAATAATAGTGGAACGTTCCGTCTTTCACCTTCCCAACTCCGATTGCTACCAAAGGCATACGAAGCAATTTTCTGCGAGCATGTAGTGCAGTGTAAGTTACTCCAGGTGTGGAAAGTAGAAATGCATCCTTTAACAGCATGAAACCATCTATAAAAATGTTGTTGGCTGCTTTGACTAGTCCCTTGCACCCTTTCTTACAAGGTTTCTAATGTTGTGTCTCGCAAACAAGGTTCATTATATTCGCATACTGACTTAATGTTAACTGTTCTAGTTGTGATACATAACAACCCTGACTAATTTTATGATGCTGGGATAAGTTCCTCTTCTGCTGTTCTAAAAACGTTTGTTTTAACTGTTCCCCTCCTGAGTTTGTAAATAAGTTACAGGAGGGACTTTCTAGAAATTTGTCTCAGGTGTATCTTCATCTGAAACGGGCCCACTGTCTGCCTCAACGGTTAAAGACATACTTCTACAGGAGTCTTCGTCAGATGGCTCTAGAATAAGTGTATCTGCTGCACTTGCAGATTAACTACGTTGAAGTACTGGCAATTCTTCCTCAACTATAATGACGTCTTGAGAATCAGGAGCCTGCTATACAGCATCAGATGTCTTGGCAGGCAACATATCAAGAATACTGAAATTTTTATTTTTCAACTTTTCGCCGGGTGTTTGCTTTTTGTAAGCTTTTTTCATAAGGTATCTTTTTGATTTTGCCTCTTTTTTCTTTGGTGCAGTGAGTTGTCGCTCATAATCTGCTTTTTCCACCAATAATGCTTTTATGGCTTCACTCAACTGGTCTCACAAGGCAAACTCATTCACACTTTTGGCTCTTTGAAGCATTTGTCGCTTGATAACAATCTGATTTTTGGTGCTCTTTACAACTTCTGTTAAGTTATTCATTTCTTGCAACCTTTTCGCTGTCATAATCTTTTTCCTCGTCTCTAGTGGTTCCGTGGTTTTCTCATCAGAATCTGTACTACTGCTTGATTTAGATCTTGAGTAGCCCTTTTTAAAATCATAGGTTTCACCAACTACTGCCCTTGCATTTTTTAAAAGATTGCCTATAAAATAAATAAATGTGTTATTTATATATTCAAATCAAAGTGATATGTATAATTATCCATATACAGGTAATAGCATGCACAATTACGGATGTACACTATTGTAGTTCATATAAAATAAAGCCATTAAAATGTGCCTGCAATTATATTAGTCACATTTGTGCAATTTAAGTTGGATGGACCCACTAAATTTTGATTAATGAATGTGCAAGAATTAAACACCGAGTTACCATGCATATTTTTACAATAGTGTACTATTATCATTATTGTTATCAGAAATGTACGATTAGATGAGGGTACCTCTATGTGCAAGAATGCCAGGGTTTTTAAGGACAAGATTTCCTGCTACTTCATCGATAGCCTTTTGGTATTTGGTAAGATTTGCTTGCGATCATTCTCCCAAATATTTTTGCTTCTTCAGCAATTTTCAGCTCAGAGGCTGACTGCTCATATTGTGATTCCTGCAACAAAAAGAATTTGCCATTTAAGGGATAAACATTTTATTATTAGGATTTGATCAAACACTGTTTACAAACATCCATCAAACAATATAATTGTGTTAAAAATTATGTATATTATACACACATAGCCTAGACACTAGGCCTCTGTATTCTCGGTTACGAGGGCTCAGACATCTTTTGGGGTATGAAACGAGAAACAGAAGGCCTAGCCAAATTCCCAACAAACAACCCAAAAACACGCAGGAACAACCCAGGTCAACGATATCGACTTAAAGTAATATCACATTTTAAATGATTGGTACATAAAGGTTGCTGGACATAAATCTAACCATTTAACAGCCTATGATTGAACCACATTTTACCTTACTTATTTTTATATCACAGAATAATTAAAATTATCGAAATTGTGAGTAACATCATTGTTTGATACCACTCACCACTCTATGTCACTTTTCTTGACATGGACCGTTTCAGGGCACTGGCAATTCAGCTAGGCCATCTGTTACACATTAGGTTCCAGACCTCAGCAGCAAATAAAAAATCCAGTGCGAACATAAGGCCTAGTGTCTAGGCTGACACATGCAGTAAATACCATTAGAATAATGAAGTTTCAACAAATTGAAAAAATACAATAATTATCTACACTTTTATTGCATGCCACCAATAGTCTTAATTTTGTATGTTAGTCATACATTCAATATATAGAGAAAGCAATCCCAAATCAACTGTATTATTATAGAATCTAATAATGTAGAAAATGGTTTTTAAAAATTACTCACAATTAATATGGGTCCAATGCCTAACTGGCCACCTTCCACAACCAAGTTTTTTGGTTTGTGCTCTTTTCCATCAATGCTGTCCCTGAAAATTATTGGAAACAAAATGTGTTTGGAATTGCCTATATTTCATAACAATACAAAACTGAAATTAATACAATCTGTCTCTAATTACTACAGTGTGTTAGTATTTGTCATACCTGATTTATCATTTCCCAGTAAATGGCTTTCTCCCTATAAATTAAAAGAACACTTACTTTTGAAAAACGAAGCAGTTATAAATGACATATTTTGACTTTGAGGAATTGTTGCAAACTTGCAATATTACAAATATGTGTATTTACTATCATAAATTATTTTAACATCTTTTAATATACAAAATTATGTTCTAAAATAAGGCAAGAAGCACTTTCCATCATGTCATCTCGTAGACAAAGATCAGTGTGGTGCTCACCTTTCAGTTCAACAACTACACGCCGCCATCTTGTTTATTGAGCCCGTATGCTTTGCGAGATGCTGAGCCAGTTTACTACTCTATACAAGACTAATATAGATGTCACTCGCTGAGCTCAGACCCAATCTTTTGGAGAAAAAAATGATTGGATTTTTTTTCAAACTTGTCCGGACAAAACTTCCGATCAATTCAGCATTTGGTCTGAAAAACTGGAATTTGATCGGAAAACCGCGGACCGCCGGACGTTATTTCAGGCTCTGCATTGTTCATCGCTGGAAACTGCTAGGAACTGGTTTTAAGTTTCCTGGCTAACAGTCTTTCACCAATTACTGGAATAAGTTCTTTGAGAACATCCTCAGTAATAAGCTGCAATGTCTCTACATTGTCTAGCTTATTTTCTAGAAAATTTAAAAAGAAATTCCAACAACATTTCTGAACAGTGTATTGGTCAGTTATATTAAATATAGTCCCTAGGGACATATTGTTTTTATCACCCTGTTATCAACCTGATAAAAGCAATAGTATGTGATAAATATAAACACAAAACTTGCCATTTATGTTGGGGCCTTGGGGAATACCTGAAGGAACATTTTTGGCTATAGGAACATTACACATTTGCTTCAATTATTTATATCGTCCGAAAATGGTGAAATCTTTCAGCCTTATTGATAATTTGATATTCGCGTGTTTTCTCTAAAAGAACATTAGAGATTAAGATATACATTTATAGTACTTACCAATTAATTTTTCTGCGACATGATCCATCTTTGTTTCCTTTAAGTCCTTGAAAAAGTTCTCCACTGGGCTCGCCATGTTTCCTTTCAACGGGGTTAACCATGCACAACGGTCATAAGGGTCAGTGGTTTTGCGCGACCGAGAAAAGAGCCTGGATTCCAAATAGTCAAATTGCCTCACCCCCGGGCACAGATAGGTGATCAAATTCCCCTTGGAATGCCCGGCCTCCCCCCTGGGGGCTTAACATTGATAGGTGCATTAAGACTTGGTTCTCTTAGAATTGTTGCAGTTTGTTTCCTACGAAATCAAATTAAAGACCAGAAATAGCAATGCCAGTGGCTTGGTCTAATAGTTGTAAACACGGTGGAGCGATAAGCTGCCACAGGTATGCTCGCTCACCCTCATATTCCCGTCTTTCTGAAAGTACATAAATATAAAAATAAAAAATAAAAACCGCCCTCCCTACCAATTTTTTTTACTTGGCCTTAGCGCATCTGCTTATTGCGAGTTTAATTCCCAGGAACTCAGAAATGGTCGGAATGAAGACAAGCTTCAGTCGCAAAGATTACGTATCACATAATTTTAGCTCTACATAATCAACAAACAATAACAACAAATTAGGCCAACGGAATTGAGGTTTCAGTTGACCGTCCGAGGATTTTCAAAAATGTGATGCGGCTTTTGTTAATTATTCATTATTTGAATCATATTCATTACCTGGTCCAAAAACATAATGAAATCGATCTGTGCAGCGTGGACCTATCATCCTTGTCATTGGCGCCCATTCGTAGCGACACATCAATTATTCGGCAATACGCGCACCGCTATTGTCTTTCGTTGCGAATGATTAATGATTATCGCTGATGGCATGATGCGGTCGAACGTATCGATGGCTTCGCTATTAAAAAGTGTGTACACGCTGTGCAAATGATGTTAATAGTATATTTGAAAGTCCTGATGTGGAAAATCTACCAATAATGAAAATTATTTTGAATAATGAAAAATTCATGCGGTAGTTTCAAGCCCATGCGGGCGGTGGACGGTAAACCGAAACCTTAATTCCATTGCCATTGGCCTTATGAAGCATCGGTATTTGAATATAATAATGATATATAAGTCGTGTACTGCTTACCTCTTGCCTTCTCCATGCTGTGTATGAGGTTGAGACAATGGTCTATTGCATTCCATGTAAACCACGCGGCGAAGATATACGCCAAGCGCTTTTCAAGCACAAGATTGCGCCAAAGCTTCGTATAATACTTCCGGAGAGGGAGGCCGAGTCAGCGATATTTCAGCGGTTTCACATAACTAGAAATACGAATCCGCAATATTAATCCCTCGCTCGCCTTTTCTACCACTAACACCACCCCACCCCTGGTGCTATCGTCATATTTTTCGCAACAATTGTTAAAACTTCATGTTATATTAAAATAGACACCCTAAACCTAATCCAACCCTAAGACTTAAGTGTTTTCCTAACCCTAACCCCCCGCCTTCAATTGATGCGCGAAACATAACGATATAACCCCACCCCTATAGTTTCTTTTCACATCCATGATCCGTACGTAGATTTTGAACGTTATCTCGGCCAATATTTACTCGATTTCAATTCTGAAAACAGTTTTGGAATTACCGAGTCTAAATACGGGAGACTGGTTACTAAAATGGCCTTTTAAATGATGTGACATAATCTGCCATTCACCGCATGTCGTACGAAGTAGAGATGGAAAATACTTGCTTCGAGTTGAAAATCTTTGTAATCTAATCGTTGAAACTGACAGACTAGATAAACTAGCTGAGATAGCTAGAAGCCGTGAACTGATTTGAAACGGTGAAAAAGTAAGTAAAGTTTATAACTTTATAGTAAACATAAAAAGCTTGATGAGTGAAATTTTTGTATAACAAAGCTTTTGTAAATTATAATCTCGATCCGTTTCAAAATTAACTGCACATTCATGGTCCCAATTTCATTGCAGATATAACATAAATTAGTAAAATCACCATTTCGACCAAATTTCTTGCTTGTAAACGACGCTATCGCCATCGGGTCAAATGTGACGAATGCCGGAAAGAAATGAACTCTGACTACTAAGAAATTACCTATACACAAAATGTTCACAATGGTAATAAGATAAAGTTTAGTCGTTTGGTCGAATCCTTGCAATCCAAATTGGGTAGCTTTTTTATGACTAGGAGTACAGGCACTATCGCAAATCAGTCGGCGCCGGCCCGAGGCCAGCGGCATTAACAGTGACGTCATTGAGTGTACTACTGATGACAACAGTATCCAGTTTTTTGCAGGTTGTATAACTGAATCCGAGCCCAATGTCAGAACGAGTCAGACTCGGAACCTAGAGATGGAGGCAAGTCCGAAGCGTTTCAAGCGAATAACGTAAATGTCCATGGCCAGCCTGTCATCGAATCAAATGGATCGACTGTAAATAAAGCAAGTGAAAGAACCCGTGATAGTCATGGACGAAAAACCTGATGAGTCAATGGTCATTGACCGAAAAAAAACGCTTTCTGTGCCAGCCATAGGGATAAAATTCCACTACTTCGCTCTCTTCTAACAGTCCACCGCCAGTGGTGGTCCATTTTGATGCATAAGATAAGATAATAAGATAAATTTAATATTTAAACAGGGAGCTCATTCACCCAAAGGTGATTTTCAACGAGGCCCTAACAAATACTTTACAATACTATGATTAATCATATACAAATTGAAAAATCTCAATTTATATGACGTGAGTCTATAATCTATACAATATTAAATATAAAAGTCAATTAAAAAGTCAAGTATATTTTTATTTTAAAAATAGAAAGACTGTCAGAGTTTTGGTATGTATGTCAATTTTTACCTGCTTGGTACGCAAATCTTTGCTTTCCCCAATTGGTTTTTACTGCTGGTAAACGAATGTTGTGTCTTCTCCGTGTATTATGGTTGTGAACGGTTTGGTTTGTTTTCAAATTCAGGTCGAAATCTGTTAAACCATTTACGCATTTAAATGTAAAGAAAGCACGGTTTAATTTCCTTTTACACGAAAGAGGATTCCGTTTGAGTTTGTTCAACGCATCACTGGCGGACGAGTGTAGGGGCCATCCCAATATTGCTTTTGCTGCTTTATTCTGCAAAATTTGTAAGTCTTCCATTAAAGTGATGTTGTCTTTGTCTCCCCATATTATATCGGCATAATGTAGTGTAGGTAGGATCAAAGATTTGTATAACAATTCCCTAGTTTCCAAAGGCAAAAGATCGCGTACACGTTTCAAAATACCAATACGTTGATTACACTTATTGACAATTTCTTCTACATGATCCGACCATGTCAAGTTTCGGTTCATTGTTATGCCAAGGTATTTGATTGCATTTCTTTGTTTTACTGGATTATTATTGATGGTAATGTCAATAGTATTACAATTTTTAAGCTTGTGAGAACTACCAATAAGAATAAATTCTGACTTATCAACGTTAAGAGTCAGTAAATTATTATTGAGCCACGTAGCCACATTACACAAGTCATTGTTAATCTTAATTTCGAGATCGACAATAGACTTGGAGGAGAAATATAAGACTGCATGTGTCATCGGCATAAAGACTCGTTTCACATGATTCGAGGCAACAAGGAAGGTCGTTGATGAAAATCAAGAATAACAATGGACCGATAATGCTTCCTTGGGGCACTCCAATGCTGACGGCTTGAGGTAAAGATTGAAATTGGTTTATAGCAGTTATTTGCTGCCGATTTGATAAATATGATTTAAACCAGGTGATAGATTCATTTGTCAGACCAAACGAAGACATTTTCTTTACGAGTAAATCATGGTCAACGGTGTCGAATGCCTTTGCCAAATCTAAAAACACGGCTCCAGTTAAGTGACCTGATTCCATATTCTTCAACACTTTATCAGTACATTTCAAAATAGCGGTATCTGTGCATAGTTTTGGCCTAAAGCCATATTGTTTATTTGTTAAGAGGTTATTTTCTGATAAGAAATGATACAATTGGTTGTGAACAGCTCTTTCAAGGATCTTACTAAGAGTTGGAAGTATTGTTATAGGCCTATAATTGAACGGATTAGTGCGATCACCCTTTATAAAAAGAGCAGCGACTCGACCTGATTTCCAGATTGCGGGAAAAGTACCAGATTCCAATGAAAGGTTGAATATTTGAGTGAGAGAAGATGCAATAACTTCTGCAGCATCTTTTAAAAGTCTGGCTCTAATTCGGTCTAGACCAATAGCTTTGTTGTTTTTAGTTTTCTAATTTGTTCCTGGACAAAACTGATGGTAATTTCTTGAAATTTAAACTGATTTTCGGTAACACTGTCCGTCGGAGGAATAATGGGAGGCGGCGTTCCAGTCCTCTGTCTTAGTTGGTCAGCCAATTTGTTACCAATAGTTGAAAAGTGTAGGTTTAATACTTCAGAAATCGATTTAGGGCTGGTATAAGATTTCTTATCGGCTATAATACAAGTCGGATGATGATGCGGAGATGTACGTGATGTTATTTCATTGATTCACTTCCAGAGTTCGGATGGCTTATCCTTATTTTTAATAATCAGGTCATTATAGTATGAAGATTTAGACTTTTTAACTTCTCTGTTAACAAAGGATTTAAGTTATTTATATTTCTTCCATTGGTGTGGTGAATTAGATTTCGCAGCTCGTCGGTGATGGTAATCACGTTTGGACATTGCTTTACTCAAGTCGGAATTCATCCAGGGAATTTGTGTTCTTTTTATACGAAACTTCTTCAAAGGCGCGTATAGATTAGCTATACTAGTAAAGAGATTTGTCCAAGAAATTACAGCTGAGTCAGTATCATGCCTCGTCTACAATGACTTCTATATTGGACCGAACCAGCACATTCTATCAGAATATCCAGCCAAAAAGCTTCGAAATGAACCATTCCCAGGGAAATTTAACCCTCAGTTGTACAAAAAATATGCATGGGTATCAGTTATACACACCAGTGTGTATGCTTTCCCTGCAGAGAGTTCGAAAAAGATGATTCGTTTGTATATAATAATTGGAGAAAACCAGAGTAGCTCTCCAAACATGGAAAATATGAGATGCACAATTCATCAATGACTAAGTGGGCATTGTTTACAGCCAACCAGAAACGGAACACATCCGTGCTAAAGAAATTAAACAGTGCTCATAAGCAGCAAGTAATCAGCAACCGGCAATACCTTCAAGTTATTATAGAATGCCTCATGTTCGCTTCTCAGCAGAACATTGCCATGCGAGGACATGTAGAGAGTAGGAAAGATATCTGGGAAGTCTCAGATATCAACAGAGGAAATTTTCTTGAATTACTGAACCTTAGATGCAAGGATTTGCCATGGTTGAAATAGAAGCTTGAAAGTCAACTTGAAGCACACGTCCAGTGGACATCGCCAAAAATCCAGAATGAACTCATTGGAATAGTTCCAAACATGGTGCTAAAGAGGATCACAAGTCGGATGTCAGAAACAGTGCTCAGTATAGCATAATTGTGGACGAGACTGCAAGGTACGTTTTCACCGGTGAGATGAAGGAGACAATTGCTGGCTTTTACACGATTGCATCAACCGAAGGGGAAGTTATCTACGAACTTGTGAAGACGACTGTCAACAAGCTTGACTAGAAGATGAAGATATTGTTGGAAAATGCTTTGATGGCGCTGCAAATATGAGCGGTGTTCATAAAGGACTAGCATCTCGTATGAAAGAAAGCTCCCGCTTAGCATTTATGTCCACTGCTATGTTCATCTATTAAATCTCGCACTTTAGGATACAATGACTGACGTTGAACCAATTCGTAATGCCCTTGGAACGATACAGAGCCTCTATAATTTCTTTGAAGCGAGTCCGAAGAGCCATGGGATGTTCCAGGAGATTGAGATTGATATGGAACATATCAACTTAACACTCAAGTCCTTGAATGTAACCGGACTGTCGTGCCGCTGGGAGGCTGTGAAGGCTGTAGACGAACAAATGCCAAGAATAATACAAGCACTCCTTGCTCTTTCGAAGGACCGTGATCCCAAGACATACACTGATAGTTTAGCCTTGCTAAATGCAATTTGCGATTTTAAATTTGTATTTGGTTTGGTAGTGCTTAAGGTGATCCTATCAAATACGGATAGTCTCAGCAGGTATCTGCAAGGAAATAATATGGATGTGATCACTGCCAAGAAGACTGCTGATGCAACCATCGAAACACTGAGCAAGTGCGAAAATGAAGAATCCTTCCAGCTGGTATGGTCCAGAGGTGAAATCGTGTCCCAAACAATAAAAAAAGGAATTGAAGGTTCCAAATTTTCCTTCAAAGATGCTAGGGCGTCAAGAAGGAAACCGTAACGTCGGTTGCAAGCTCTCACAGGTGAGCAATCCAGCGACGATCTACAGCCAACTGCTGAGAGTTATTACCGCATCACAACATATTACCACAGAATAGACACAGTACTCCTTGAGATGAAGTCATGCTTTGAGGGTGATGATCAAGATATTTTATGTGCCTTGGCTCGGACAAAAACCTCGTATTGCTCTCTTCGTTCTATACCTTGGATATGGCGATCCTAACAGCTGAGAAAGCAATATTTCAAAATTTCTTGGCCAAGAACGCAGCAGAAATAATGCAACAATGATAGTGGAGAACGTGTTTCAAAATGGGCTCCACGAGGTTCTGCCAGTGTTCTACAGAGTATTTTCAATTTTGGCAACGATACCAACTACATCGTGCTCTGCAGAGAGGTCTTTCAGTGGCTTACGCCGCGTAAAGACATACCTTCGCTCTACAATGGTCCAAGAACGCCTCATACACAAACGTGCATATACACAAACAGAACATTGGAAAATGACATGGAAAGCATTATTGTTATTTTTGGCATGCAAAACAAGAGAGATTCGTATTTCTTTTAACAATATTTGTGTATTGACTCAGTTTATAATTATATAACGTTGAAAAATGCTATTTATTAGTTGTCACCTTCTGAAATTTAGTTTGCAACTATAACTAAGTAGTTTGGAAGGTAATCCGATGCCATATTCTATCAATGCATGATAGATAATAAATTATTTGTGTTCATTATTTCATTCACGTCTTTAGTTAATCAGTACAGTGAAACCACTCATAGTCATATCCATACGAATACGTATTATGATGACCGGTGGGTTTTTTTATAACAAAAGCCGTCAATTTCCGGTTTCAGTCGGGAAAAACGTTCTCCGCCCCCCTCCATAAATTTGTGCCCGTACGCCTATGGTTGTGTCTTCATTCGTTACAGTCGCTTGGTAAACTATACCCTTTGTTTGGCATTTCCCCTTGAGTGGGCAGTTGAATTTCTGGCGGCAGTTGCATTCGGTTTCTGGTGTTGTGTATTGTTGGGCTTCTTTGTTGAGTGTCAATTTGTTGTGCGCTGAAATTATGTTTTGTATGTTTGGCATACAACTGTAGCTCAGCTTTAGTGTATTCCTGTTGAATATTTTATTCAAAGGATTGTTTTTCGGGAAGCATTCGTCGATTATTTTCAGAAATTTGTGACCGATGTTGGTGGCGACGATGGCGCTGTATGGTGGGTTAAACCAAATAACATTTCTGAATTTTGGACGCTTCTCACGCGCTGGCGGCTGCTGGTCGAAATGAAGTTTGTAGTCGTATCCACTGTTTATGAGTGCATCCTGGTACGGTTGTGTAGTATAGTCAAACGATTGTTTATTGGATGAGATGTTGGACAGACGTCGGTTGATGGATTTTGGCAGTAGCGGATTAAGGGGAGGGCTGAATGGGCAACCACCAGGGGCCCGCGCTTCCTAGGGGCCGCTATGTTCGAAATACAAGTAATAATAATAATAACAAACAACTTTATTTAACGAAGATTAACACATGACAGTTTGCACTGATAAATTAGTGGCCTTCAATCATGATAAAAACTAGTACAGTTTTATAAAATCACTAAAAAGTATATTAATATGTATATACATATTAAAAATTAAAAATTAAGATTAAAATGGTCCAAGTCTTTGTAGCTGTTTTTAAGATGGTTACTAAGATTATTTTTAAAATATGTTACTGATGACTTTTTTCTGATATCCATCGGTAGCTGGTTCCACAACTTCGTGGCAGAAACCACAAATGATCGCCCCCTTCCGTTTCTCTTAAATATTTCGGACAATTTAGATTTATTTTACTATAACGACTTTCTCTTTTACTAGTACGTACATCTTCATTCCTTGTCAATAAGTTTCTTAGATATTCAGGACTGTTACCATTCAGACATTTATAAACTAATGTAGCTTTGATTATTTTTGCCTCATCATGGAAGGGTTTCCAGTCTAACCGATGAAATAGATCAACTGATCGTTCGGTAATTTCGGTAATTCGGTAAGTTCGGTAAGTTCGGTAAAAGATTCTAGAATGACGCGTCCTGCCCTTTTCTGTAACTTGAACACCTTCTTTAAGTTCTCTTTTGAAGTAGAGGACCAAACGGAAGATCCATAGAGCATTAATTGTTTTATCATCGCATTATAATAAAGGACGCGCTCTTTACGTGGAAAGAAATATCTGATCTTTCGTAGAACACCAATACGTTGAGAAAGCTTTTTGCATAACACATTTACGTGGTCATCGAAACTCAAGTTATCGTCAAAAGTGATTCCAAGGATTTTAAACGACGACACCTGCTCTAGGAGTTGGTCATTCATCCTAAGACTTTAACATGTGTGATCTAGCTTCTTTATCAGGCGTTTACCTGTTATCAGCATAGTTTTGGTCTTTGTATCGTTCAATATCATATTGTTATTTCTGGTGCAGGTAGTGATATTGGTAATAACTTTCTGTAACTCTTCATTTATTAGCTGTGGGTCTAAGGAAAACTCTGCTGAATGACTCAGTGTTGTATCATCGGCATAGATATCTACTACGGAGTGTTTAACTTGATGCGGTAGGTAATTGTTAAATAAGATAAACAATAAGGGACCTAGGATTGACCCCTGAGGCACTCTAAGGTCAACCAGCATAGATGACGAGGATACATCATTTATCTTGACATACTTCATACGAGAAGAAAGATAATTTCGAAATAGATCCAGTTCGTTTTCTAATAGTCCACGAAGACCAGGACCACTAACTCTATTTCCATCTAAGCAAAAAAGCAGCTGGTTTAACAGGCGAATTAAAGCGGTCTCTGTAGAAAATGATTCTCGAAATCCGGATTGTAATTTGTATAGCAAATTATTTTCGTTCAAGTGTGACCGTAGCGATTTGGCGATGTGTTTTTCGAATACTTTTGATAAGATCGAGAGAACACTTATCGGTCTATAATTCGAAAGTTCATCTTTAGAGCCTTTTCCTTTATAAATCGGTATGACTTTGGCATGTTTCCACATTGATGGGAAACAAGAGTTATCTATACAATGATTTATTAACGTATTCAGGGGTGTAGAGATGGCAGGAGCAGCAATCTTGAGAAGTCTTGCACTTAATTCGTCCCATCCTGTAGCCTTGTGAGACTGTATTGATTCTAACAGTTTTTTTTACCGAAGCAGGCGTACAGTGTACTGTGTGGAATGACCAAAAATTTCTCTACTTTATTTTCCAGATCTCCTCCTGTAGTTATGTCAGATTGAACTGCTTCAAGATGGGTTTTAGATTGTTTCACAAAAAATTAATTAAATAATTCAGCTATTCGAGATTTATCAGATATCTGTATATCACCATCCTTGATTTTCCAATCTGGACTCTTGTTGCAATTATCTCCTCCACTAAGATTTTTAATAAGGCGCCAGACCTTCCTTGGATTATTACGGTTTCGGATGCCTCATTTAAAAAAAATTTTTGTTAATTAGTTTGTCTAAGAAGCTTGGTAACCTTATTTTTCGCTGCTTTAAACTCCAACCAGTCGAAATTAGATTGAGTCTGTTTAGCTTTACGTAAAAGTATATCCATTCGTTTTATATCATTAGACAAATCTTTAGTAAACCACTTCGGTTGAGATGTTCTTTTGATTATTTTTTGTTTAGTTTGTATATGTAAATCGACAACTTCATTATACAGCTTATACCACGCATATTATAGCTGACTGGCTGGTGTAAACAAACTAATCGATGTTCACACCTAAAGTTCTAATACTTAAAATAAAAGTTATAATTTTTCTCGTTTGATTTATCTTTAATTTTGAATTTCATGCGATCAAGTGATTCAACTTACAGCGATCTTCGACAGTAGTTTTCTGTTTCCCAATCCCAAATGCTTGAAAGCTCGCATGAAAACTAAATGACACCGATCGACCGACGATTTTTTTTGGGGAGGGGAGCGAAAAACAGCCATGGGATCCAGGTACGCTTAATGCGCTACTGGATTTTGGTATTCCGCGGAGTACCGATGGCGGGTGGTTGCTGTATCGGTTGACATATTGAGGGATGTTGTCTGGTTTTGTCTAGTGTTTGAACGTTCCAGATCTCAGGTCGAAATAAATATCAAGAAAGTTCACATATTTCTT
This sequence comes from Chrysogorgia sp. JL179-B06, assembly GCA_035772405.1. NCBI lineage: Eukaryota > Metazoa > Cnidaria > Anthozoa > Scleralcyonacea > Chrysogorgiidae > Chrysogorgia > Chrysogorgia sp. JL179-B06. Next base: position 673,523 of record JAYKKM010000215.1, on the reverse strand, counting down.
GTTCGCTTCGATAGTAAGCTTCAGGTTGTGGTCGGCAATTAAAGATCTTACATATTTGTTTCTTGATCATCTCAATTTGCCTGGGAGATTCACTAAATGCGCCTAGACCGTAGCCTGCGTCGCAGCCCGACTTTCCACCCGGATTCTCACCCGGAGAGAATCCGTGTGGAAAGTCGGGCTGCGACGCAGGCTACTAGACCGTCGTCTCTATATATAATCCGAGGTTACTTCTATACTGCGAGGGTAGTTAGGACAAAAGGTAAGAGCCCACCAGCTCACATGTTTTGGCTCCATCAAAATTGCCAATTGTTACGTCGAAATGCATGTGAGTTGGTACACAATGCTTCGTTTTCGTTAAAGAGAAGGGAATTTTTTGCCGGGATGACAATATGTTTTCCTTGGTCGGTTATGTCGTCGTATTCCGATGCGAATGTAAGGGCTTTGATCAGTAGGTCTTCCGTTATCGAGGGGTAGAAGTCCACCACGTCGAAGTTGATAAATGAATATGCGGGTTTGTAGGGATAGTTTTGAACCACTTTATGACGCAGTCGCTATATTCTTCCACTGGTTTACGGCAGTAGATGCCACTACTTTGTCTTTGTTGTTGATTCGTTCTAGGATTTTCTTGCTTATAACACCAATCTCTGATTTAGCTGGATTTATGAGGCTTTACGTCGGGTTATTGCTAAAGTTCTGCTTGTGATCTTTCAACGTGATTGTGTGAAACTGTCTTTCTCGGCAAGCGCGTCGATTCTGTTGTCGAGGTATAGGTTATTTTCAATTTTATTTTCTTCGGCTATTGCTTTGGTTGCGTGGTTAGACGGGGCTTTCTTGTAAGATTTGGTTATGTTGGTTTTAAGTAACTGCATGTTTGTATGATGTGGGATCTACGCGATAAAAATGGGTTGTCTTGTCAGCCGGGATGATTAGTTCGTTGTCCTTTTAGTGTATTTTCTTTATGTCTCGTGATAGTTATTTTTGGAATTCACAGCGCGTGTTCTGGAATTCGATATTCTGGACGAGTTTCAGCATCTTTTCTTCGAATTCCCATAATTCATCAATCGGTGGCGGGGACTTTGTCGTTTTAAATCCAAATGTTTCTTTTGGTTTCAGGACATTTTCCATCGCACGCGTTGTAGAAACGATTCTGTCTTCTCAATCAAACATCTCAGTATACTTTCGGTTGGGCAATGGGTATGTTCTTCGGAGTATCCAAGGTTTAAGCCTGGTTTCCATATAGTTGTAATTGTTGTAATTCAGTCGGCAATTTTCCCTTTCGTAAACGGTCGTTACCATCTCGAAGCGTCGTTACCATCTCATCTTAGAGCTGCTCCCATCGGTCGATTTTCATAATCGATTAATCGTTGCAAACAATCGATTAATATCGATTAATCGTCCTGAAATCTGACGCGTGTATGGCGGTTCAATATGGCCAAACTTTAACACATTTTTACTTGAGAATCCCAAACCCAAAATTCTAACGTTTTAACAGTAATGTTGGTCTCGTGATTGTACACCTCGTGCCGTCGCACTTCACACAAGACGTGAAAAGTCACAAATGAGACGTTAAGTAATAAGTTTAATGTTTTTATTTTTTTAATCATTGCCAATAAATTGTATACGTAATAACGGTAATATCGATATTTCAATCACTCCCCAATAACTTCGCTAATAAATAAAAATAAAATTACAGAACAGTACTAAACAACTAGAATATTAAATATGAATTGTCGTTGCGTAACTGTTTGTCTGGTATCTACATTTTGTTCTTGTTTAAAAATATCAGTGCGTCTACAACGGCTGGTTTGAGTGCGGCACGTTTCTTCGAGACAATCAGTCCAGCCTTGCTGAAGATCTCTTCGCTTGGTACTGACGTCGGCGGCGCTGCTAGTACTCTAGCGGCAAGGTTCCGGACGATAGGATAACGCCTTTCGTTGTCTTTCCACCAGAACAACGGATCTTCAGCCAAAGCGATCGGTGCCTCAGCGCTCAGTTGCCGTATCTCCTCGTCAATTTTTTTCGCCAGAGTTTGTTCCTCGCAGCTAGGTTTCCCCGATTTTCGTTTGCCAAGTAGCTCTTCCATGGCCACCTCAGACTTGGTCTTCTTCTTTGGCGGTGGCAAGATCTCGGGTTCGCCAGCAATAACGTCGCTTCTTTTAGGCAATGATGGCATGGCTTTCGCGGTTCTTGAGGCAAACTCGACTAACGCACTGCGTTCGGTTTCGCTGAGAAATGAGAGGTCACGGAACCTTGGATCCATGAACGACGCTAACAGGAAAAATGGAACTGGGTCGGAAGTGTCTACTTCCTCATTTGTGACATCCAATTCATAGAGAAAAAATCTATCAGTCAACGACTGGACGAGGGTATCTCTAAACTTCTGGCCTGGTGGAGTGGCAGTGGTTGCGCGTCGACGGTCATCAGTAGCTACGTGCTCGAAAGTCAAGCCTTGCAATTGCTCAACTAGACTGGTGATAGCAGGCAGGACCACGCCGGACGTTGCTTTGGATTGCGAACTGAACAATACAGTGGCTAGCTCGACTTTCCTGAGAACTGGAATTATCTCCTCTGCTAGTTTCCAAGACGAAGTTGGCATATCCAGAACTCTCGCGTCTTGTGGTTTGGTCAGAGACTGGTCGGACAACACCGCAACGACAGGCCAACGCAACACCGACAGACGCTCCAACATGTAAAATGTCGAATTCCACCTCGTCGACACGTCCTGGATCACTCCTTTGCCATGATGTTCAGGGGCCAACATCTCTTTCACTTTAGCGCGAAGACCATTTGTTGCCACATTGGACATTTTAAAATGCCCAACTAGCCTCCTAGCGGCAGCAACCATTTTCTCAAAAGGCTGGTCGACTCCTTTCTTCATTGCATCACCGATCGCCAAATTTAGGTTATGCGCCGCACAGCCAATGTTGAAGGCTATCGGTCTCTCTTCCGTGCCATTGATCATCTGACCAGCAAGATTGATATTTGCCGCGTTGTCATGAATGCAAGCAACCACGCGATGTTCAAGGCCAAATTCTTTCATGGTGTCGTTGATCTCAGCAGCCAAATTCACCCCGGTGTGACGATCAGTGCTTGCTCTGGTTGCGAGGACCTTGCATGTCATCTCCCATTCACGAAGGTAGTGTACTGCAGAAGAAAAAAGAAAGAAAAATATAGGAATTAGCAGGAATTAAATCGATATGAATAATGATGACAAGTTACAACTTGCTAAATACAGTAATTATCAATTGTTACTTACCAGTAATTGTGCAGTAATTATCCTGCGCCATACTAGTCCAGCCGTCAGTTGTTATGGAAACATCACATTTCAGTAACTCTAGTTCGCTCTTGAGAGTTTTTATGCCTTCCGAGTGACGAAGCATGACAAGTTGGCGGATCGTTTCTCGTTTTGGGATCTGATAAGATGGCCAAGCGTGCCGAATGAGAGCGCGGAAACCAGTATTTTTAACGATGCTAAATGGGCGCAAATCTTTCACGCAGACGTTGGCAATATGCGCAGTTATTTCTCTCGCTTTGTCTCCCGACGGGTCAATCTTTTTTTGAAAGAAACTCGCCACTGACACATTCCCAGTACTAGTTGATCCACTTGGCTTGACAGGCTTGTTGTTGTAGTTGTAAACATTCGAGTGGCGTCTAGTGAGGTGTTCTCTAAGGTTTGTCGTATTGCCATGTCGTCGGATTGTTGCGTCGCAATGTTTACATTTTGCTGTGGTTTGATTTTCTACGATAAAATGGTCCCAGACGTCGCTTCGGCTTCGAGACATCATAGAAAGACAAACGTACGCGTGTCTCTATGACGGCAAAAGTTCAACACATTCGCAGTTCGCATATGCAGCTGGACTAGCGTATGTCGTATGAGTGATTGGGTGACTCACTTTGACATTTGAGCCACCGAAACATTTTTTGAGCGAGCGCATTTCATCACCATTATGGCATTATGTCATATGTGACATGTTATTTAATCCGGAAAAACCCGAGAGTTCACTATAGAATCTTGTCCACAGAGATTTTCACGGCTTTTCATACACGGCTTTTAATAAGTAAAATTCCTAAATTCTACGCGCGGAGAACACTATTTCGCGGAGGGAGATTCGCGCACATGGCAAACAACGTTCGCCGCATGCAGAGTTTTAGCTCAATAAACATTTGCTGAAGAGAGAAGTTTATAATTGTAAATAATCCGATTGTTGTTAGCCGCAATCGTACAATCGATTACTGAATAATAATCGATTAATCGATTAATCGATTAATCGGGAGCAGCTCTATCTCATCTCTCATGGAATGTTGGGTAAGCGGAGTGAAATTCCTCTAGGCCCAAGGTTCCCGCATACTTTGTTTGGTGCGGTGACATGTCCGTCGTGAAATTCAAAATATGTAAATATTTAGTATACAGGAGAAGAGCGTTCATGCAGAAGAAATTATACATGGCAAACTGACAAGGTGACCGTGAGGTCCACGAAAGGTTGGACGAAATGAGAGATTGTTACGATCGGACATGCCTGTATGATGAAATACATCATGGAACTGCTAACCCCAAAACAACTTTTCGGCTTTAAATTTTATATGTTTCTCGGTATCGACGAAATGGTGGGAATCTACGAGATGCGCCACGTAGTTGAAGAAAACCGCTTTTGAAAAAGGAACACTTGTTCATCGAGGAAACAATGAAAGCGAATGACGAATTAATATCTGCTGAAAATAAATATCAAACTGGTCGATGAATGCGCCGTTCATATCTCACAATCAATAATTCGTCGAGTCAGACGCGAGCAGCCGCTTGGTTGGAGGCATGAAAATTCGCGTTATTGCCAGTGGCAGTTTGTTCGAGAGCCAAACAAAATAAAGAGGCTCTTGTTCTGTTTGAATGCCTTAGCGGTAAAAGACGCGTTCGAGGACGTCATTTTTTACGGACGAGACTATAGCGTACAAATCGAACAATATGCACGTGCATATCACTGGCAATATCACTAGCAAACTGAACAATGACCTGTTTCAATCGTCGCACTTCTCATGTGCCGAACATTAGGTTCAACCATGCTGATTAATATTAATATCAAAATATTATCGCAAGGCATAACAAATATTCTTGTTACGAATAAATCACTTAAGCGCAGCGCGCAGGTCAATATATATTATTCTCGTTAAAGCGGCTTTTTTTTACATCGTATTTGGTTCGTATTTTACCGACAGCCGGCCATCTGAATTTATAAGAACATCAACAGGAGGATTTATATACACGCTACTAAGCGATTTAAAATTCTACCGATCAACCAATAATTATTAAAACTTTAATACCTTCAGGCGATGCTTTGGACGTCCCTTTAGTTTTCCTTGTGTACCTTCTTTACGGAAACCTTAGCATTCTTTTATGATATTATATATGTAGTGCTATGAATAAGAACGGCGTGACACCTCGCGGGAACATAATAATAATCAAATTCCGGTGGATTTGACACTGGCACTATTAAACGTGCACTTTTCAGTATTTCGAATGAAAAAAAAAACGCGAATGGTGTGTATATAGTATAGTGCATTGACAAACGGGGGAATTGTGATTATCATGTTTAACAATGAAGCAATTTTCGCGTGGGATAAAATGTCCTTCAAGCGTTTGGTTGTTTGTGATAGTTTAATAGGTTGTGGCAAATTGGGCCAAACCGCTAAAGTTGATTTTAATAACAATAGTTTCAGATTTTTTGCTGTGCGAAGTTACTCCGGAACATCCGAAGCAAGCGTTTAAAATAAAACTGAACCGACAGTAAAGTGAAAAGGCAGTGATGAACTGCCAAATGGCAACGAAATGACTGACATTTCTGCGGCTTCCGCACACACAAAATTAATCAGTTCGCCACACATAAAGTCAGTGCTACACACATTAAGTCAGTTCGCTACAACTTTATTAAAAAACAATCAACTTGATTTGTTTAATACGTATTTACTAAACAGATCACCTCAAATAATGACAGTGCAAGAGCGTTATAAATCTTAGATGGAATCTAAGCGAGGGCTCACAGAGATGCCGTTCATCGCCAATGCGCGTTGCCATTAATTCTCTCGAACAATACCTATTCAAACTGTAGTCTTTTGCCAAGCTAATTTTAACGCGATTTTGTTGAAATAGCTGCTAATATATAATAATAATACACAATCAGTGTGACTCAGAGATGTACATCGGAATCGCCTACGCGCTTTCGGTGATATATAGTTCCGCTTTCCGTTTATGTGTGTAGCGAACTGACTTAATGTGTGTAGCGAACTGACTTAATGTGTGTAGCGAACTGACTTTATGTGTGTGGCGAACTAACTCTAGGCCGTTAGCGAAACCGACCGGTTACCTCCGTTCCAAACGTCACGGGGTTTTAAACGCGCGTTCGGAAGTTTGTATCTAAAACTGACCACGGCCGAGAAAAGAATGACACAATACGGAACTTCTAATCGTCTGAAAGTAAACTGAAACCGACAGATCGTGATTTTGGACATTGGTGGTGCCATTTTCCACAACAACTCCAAACCATATTCCAAACGCCGATCACTGTGTCTTTAACGCAAAATCTTTTATGGAGATTGTAGCCCACGCGAAAACTATTCATTCATTAATAATAATCACAAACTCAATGGTTGGTTTCACAAATCAAAAGTCCGCTGTTTACACAGCAGTTTTACACCGAGAGTAATATTTGATTTTGGATGGGACGGCATACTGTCATACTGTTATTGACACACGCGCGTTACTGAATAGTCGGACAAGGTCAGAACCCGAAGTGTTTAGTCGACGTAGTTTTTCTCATGCTGTTGGTTTTGTCGACCGCAACATCACCGCTAATCCACCGCAACCTCACCGCCAATTGACCGCTAATCCACCGTAACCTAACCGCTAATCCACCTCAACCTCACCGCCAATTGACCGCTAATCCACCGTAACCTAACCGCTAATCCACCGCAACCTCACCGCCAATTGACCGCTAATCCACCGCAACCTCACCGCTAATCCACCGCAACCTCACCGCTAATCCACCGCAACCTCACCGCTAAATGACCGCAACCGCAGTGTTAGGTTATTTCTAGGCAGTACTGTACCTCATCAGAACATTATTCAAGACAAATTTGTTTCGTATGGCAAGTGCTTGTTGCGTCTGGTGTTATTTCAGTATATTTGAGATGCTTGGTTGATATGTGACGTCATGTTGTTTATGTCGCGCATGGATCGTGTTACAAGTATGAAAAATTATTATTACATAGCAAATGTTTCTTACGATGTCTACAAGTAGATATAAGATATAAGTTCCAATCGTTTGACTCTACCACACAACCGTACCAGGATACACTCATAAACAGTGGATACGACTACAAACTTCATTTCGACCCACAGCCGCCACCACGTGAGAAGCGGCAATAGTAATACCCCCCACTATAGACACGGAAGTAATTAGTATGCAAACCCTTAACCCTAACTCATTAGTATTCATTTTATACCGGCGCGTTACGTCAGCAAGCCTTAACCCTAATTTTTTATTCAGATTACGTCATTAAACCTTCAGGATCCCTAACCCTAGCTCGTGTACCAGTAGGACCTTTTAAATCCCAGACCAAGGACTTTCCGATTCCATTACGTCATATTGGCATGATGTCATTCCCGATTAGCCGCCGAATCCTTCCGATGATGGTATTAAGTCACTATTAAAAGGTCGCTCTTTAGATTTCTTAATAATATAAGAAAGGTCTTCGTATTTATACACTTAATGTCCATGTATCAGACTCATTGTGGGACAGTAGCCAATCCGAAAGGAGCGCATGCGTCATGGATATGATTTGGGACGAACTGAGGAGAAATAACGTAGACATCGATAAAGATACGCTATCGTTCTATATCAATACATGTCTTAATGAACATAGAGACTTGTACGACTGTCTTAGCGTTCAACTTAATCCAGAATCTTTTCATCTTGTTTACGAATAAATGAATGTGAATAATTTCGGCCGAGTTCTCGCCTATCTTACATTTGTATACCTAACCCCAAAAATGATAATGCTATGTTTGAAAGGGTACTTAAAATGATGAAGAATGGCACTAACAGTTCTTCGATGTCTATTTTCGTTCTCGAGGTATTGAGTTATATGTGATATGTTAATGAGGCACAGGATGACGTCATAGCAGGCAAACAACGTTGTTGCAATTCTAAAATGTGTGTATATCTTCAAAGTTATCCAACGAAATTACTTGAAACTTTGCACGTGGATACATACCACCACACTAAAGAACATGGTTTAAGTATGTTGTCACCATAACAACTGATTAGCTTCCAGACCTCCTAGTCTCTAAAACAAAATAATTTGTTTTCTCTCAAATGCAGAACATGTTGAGATTGGCAGTTCTCAATAACGTTTGCAATAACTTTTCCAATACATTACCCAAGTTTGAAATCGAAAACGTTGCTTGCGACGACAGAAAATGAAGATTTCTGTATAGGAACGGATAGGTTTGGAAGCTAATCTGTTTCTATGGTGACAACATAACTTGAACCATGTTCTTTAGTTTGGTGGTATGTATCCACGTGCAAAGTTTCAAGTAATTTCGTTGGATAACTTTGAAGATATACACAAATTTTAGAATTGCAACAAATCTACGTGCTCATTAACATATCACATATAACTAAATACCTGAAGAACGAAAACAGATATCGAAGAACTGTTAGTGCCATTCTTCATAATTTTATGTGCCCTTTCAAACATAACATTATCATTTTGGGGGTTAGGCGCACTTTAAGCGATTCCTGCGATGAAGAAATAGTTCGAGAAGCCGTAAGAAAAACGATCGAAGATTTCAAACGGATAGACATTAAGGAATATCAACGTAAACTGGTTGGAAATTGTGGCATGAAAGTAATGCTAGGGAAACTGTTCCTAAAGGCAGTATTTTCATATTTCCGTGTGCAACAAAGTCATTAAGAGGTGATTAAAGATTGAAACAATGGGAAAAGTTTGGTCAAGTCCAAGATGCGGATCATTTTCGGATAATAACGGATAACTTAGCATTATAATCTCATTGGTTATTTCTCATGGCGGACCTCTGCGAAGACACCCCCTTTTGGCGCGTTTGGATTGCTATAGAGGAAACAGAGTCACATCGCTTGGAGTATCATTCGCTTGCTGTTTGTCGTCAGAGTAAGATCATTGCGATGGAGTGTCTACATGGTAAACCCGCATCTTCCACAATAACTAAGAATGGTTTGTTCTGGTACTGTGGACAAAAGCCTAGTTGTCAGTTATTTTGCCCTGAAGAAGATTGTTACATGTTTGGGAAAGCCTTAAACGCTTTTCGAACAAGTGGCTGTATACATCCAGTGTGCCCTACTCATCAGAAGCTGGCAACGATGCGAATGGTTAAAGACAAAATGAAAGAAAGTTACGGAAGACCTTACTTCGTTTGCTCTGAGCAAGAAAATCCCTGCTCGTTTTCGCAATGGGGAGATGTCTTCGAGAGTCCTAAACCTATCTGTCGACATGGCATGGTCTGTTGTGTCCGTAAAGAAGGTGACAATAAATGTCGTTTATTCTACTGCTGTCCTAAGGAAAGAGAATATGCATGCGGATTCTTTGAATGGAAACCTACAGAGAACTCGGCACGAAATTTTAACATTGGGTGCCTGTTTAGTGAGCCATTACAATATCAGTACAAGATCGCAGAAACGGGCGAATCCTTTACAAGTAGAAAGAATGACTCTAAAGAAGCCTATGAAGATTATCTTTTTCAAAAATCTATTGATGCAATGAATGAAGACATGGAAAAACTGAACATTTGCTGAACATATATAATTTTGTATTCTAATTTAATATGCAATAAATTATGTTTCCATTTATACCGTGTCGTTTACTTCTCTTTATTCATTCATTTCTAACCTTTATCGCGTGAACATGACTTGTTGTGGAGGTTTACCACAAATAGCCCTTCGTAATATTTTTAGACGTATCCGCTGTGTTTCGGCCTGTTGTGGTGGCAAGATTGTGATTCAGCAATCAGAATTAGATGGAGGAACAGTACCTTCACGACCTGTACTACAACCCAGAATGTCCGGCAAGTTTTGGCGGCGTCGATGCTGTTTACCGTGTCGTAAAAAATGATGAGACATTTAAAATATCACGAAATAAGATAAAACAACAAGATACGTATACTTTACATAAACCAGTGCGACATCGTTTTAAAAGAAATAGAGTTATTGTGGGAGCAATAGACGAAGAATGGGAGGCTGATTTGGTCATTATGGATTCGTTGAGTAAAGCAAACAATGGCTATAAATACATTTTAACTGTCATTGATGTCTTATCTAAATATGCGTGGGTAGAACCGCTGAAAACAAAATCCGGAGAAAATCTGATTAAAGCCTTTAAGAAGATATGCAAAAAAGGCAGACGTCCCGAGAAACTTCATACCGATAAAGGAACTGAATTTACTAACAGACCATTTCAGAAGCTTTTGAAAGATTACAACATAACGTTTTTCACTACGCATAATGATACGAAAGCGTCTATTGTGGAACGATTTAATCGAACGCTCAAGGGAAAGATGTGGAAATACTTTACAGCTAAGAATACGCTAAAGTACATGGATGTGCAACAAAGGTGTATTCCTACAACCATTCGCGACATCGCAGTATTGGAATGAAACCGGTTGATGTGAATCACGAGAATGAAAGCGTCGTGTGGCAACGATTGCAGTACGGACACGAATCTACCACGCCCATCAAGTATAAGTTTAACGTGGGCGATCAAGTGCGAATCAGCAAAGCCAGACGAACATTCAAGAAAGGTTAATTACCCAGCTGGACCGAGGAGGTTTTCACCATAACGAAGCGTATACCTAGAAGACCACCTGTGTATAAAATTTCTGATTATCACGACGAGGAGATAGAGGGAACATTTTACGAACAAGAGTTGCAAATAATTATCAAGAAAGACACTGACTTTTTTAGAGTAGAAAATGTGATTAAATCTCGTATGCGTGGTAAACGCAAAGAATATCTTGTAAAATGGTTAGGCTACTGGAATGATTTTAATTCTTGGGTACCGGCTGATAATGTAAAACATATTTCGAAATAAAAGTGTGTGATCTTATAAGTATTCATTTGTGTCTTTTCTCGCCGAGATGACAACGCAGTTTTATCTGACGCTCCCAAGAAATAGTTCTATGAAATATTTTCCTGAGAATACGGTAGCGAATTTTAAAGTGAAACTAGCCGAAACGTTAGAGCTGACAGGGGACTGGGAAGTAGCCCTTTCCGAGTTTAATTATCCTCATACATGGAGCACGATACGCGAAGGCAATCAGCAAACCTTTCTCTATAACATTGGCACAGATCCAGATGAAGTGGGCATCATTCAAGGCACACAATACAACAGTATTACAAGGCACACAATACAACAGTATTACAACAGTATTACAAAATGGTTAAAGATTTAAACCATTGCATGACGAAAGAAGGACAAGCTGAGATCAAGTTTACATACAATAAAAATACGCTCAAAGTGATGGTCGATGTGAAAAAGGGCGCAATGGTATGGTTCTCGGGTGATATCGCAACGGCTTTAGGATACGAACAGGATACAGTGATTACGAAGAAAACAACGAGTCCTTACGTAGCAGATATAAACTCGGGTTTTGCATCTATGTACCTCAACACAAATGTGGTGGATGCACAATTTGTCGGCGCCGCAAATTGCGAGGACACCTCTTTGATGGTCGGTGGAATCTTTTTATTATGTAAATATATAGTTTACTTACAATGGGTTACATAAATATTGATTATTAACCAAAAAATTTCAAGTTCGTTTGCATAGCCGAGTGGTCTGTGTTATTGATTTTTAGTTGTGAGAGCGGGGTTCGAATGTTGGGTGAGTATATAATTTTTCCATTTTTTTAAATTTTTACTTTACTTTTTTCTTTTTAATAGGGTTAGGATTACGGTTAGGTTAGGGTTAGTTTTAGGGTTTGGTTTGATTATTATCAAAAAAATAGGCGCGCGTAAAAAAGTCCCAAGATTCCACCGACCATCAAAGAGGTGTCCGACCGTCTACGGTTTCGAAATTTGCGTGCCTCTTCTACGAATTGTGAATATGAAAGGAAAATACGGGGAAACCGTTAACGTTAGTTTTCGCAACTTACAATACGTCCCCCTGAAGGTGAAATCATTCGAGATGATCGAAATAGATATAAAAGACGACAAAAACGAAAACGTCTCATTTGGTTTCAGGAAGTCCATCGTAAGACTTCACTTTAGACAGAGCAGATCACCGTATTTTATTTAAAGATGAGAGCTACAATCGTTCCAGATGCAAAGCAGTTTCAACAATATTATTTACGAGAACAACGATGTGGAAGTCTATCTGGTTTTAGAGGTGCACAGATTCAAAGAGGCTACGGTATTGGAAGTTTCTTTAAAAGTATTGCCCGATATGCAATACCTCTGGTGAAACGAGGAGCACTAGCGATTGGACGGAGAGCTCTGCAAGCGGCAACAGATGTCAGTCAAGATGTTCTGGCAGGTGTCGCAGCTGTCAAAGATATAGCTCGGCAGGGTGCTAAACAACTCATGGGTAACCAATCAGGAGGCGGTCGCAAACGTAAAACATCTATAAAAATCAATGCATCATCGAAATCTACCAATCGCTCACAGACCAAGAGGCGGAAAACATCTCAAGAAAAACCTACTTTTCTTAAATAAGGCACAAGGCCACGAGACTTTACATAAAGGTTCCTGTTCCTGTGGAAAATCTGAACTGGACTTATTTTCTGTTCCTGACACACAAGTTGAAATGAATAAAGGATTTTGGGAAGACATCGATCCTCTTTCAAGCTTTGGAACTTCGGACACTATCGAGTTTCTGTGTGCCGCAAATTCTGATGTCTACACCGATCTGGCAAACAGTTACCTTCACGTAAAAGCAAAGATAACGAATGGAGATGGAACTAACTTACCTGACACCGCCCAAGTGGGTCCTCTTAATTTATGGATGCATGCCTTATTTTCTCAAGTGGAAATTTATCTGAACAACAAACTGGTCACACCATCAAGCACTTCGTATCCTTACCGAGCATATAGAAACTGTATTGAACTTTAGCAAAGACGCTAAATCGTCTCACTTAACTTCAGCGTTGTTCTACAAAGACCAGGCTGGACGGATGGATGCCGTCAATCCACTAGCAGAAGTTGCCGATGCGAACAAAGGATTAAAGGAACGTCACGCGCATACAAGCCTAAGCAAGTCTGTGGCGATGGAAGGAAGAATTCATTCGGATCTGTTCGCGCAAGAACGCTATATCCTTGGCGCTGTTCCGATCAAGCTCAAGCTAGTGAGATCAAGAGCTCCCTTTTGCCTGGTTTCATCCTCAGAAGCTCCTGGTTTTAAAGTGGTTATGGAAGAATGCGTGTTTCGCGCTCGCCGTGTTAACGTTTCGTCCACTACAATGCTAGGTCATACCCAGGCCCTTCAACATATCACAGCCAAGTACCCTATCAATCGTGTAAATTGTAAAGTGTTCTCCGTACCAACGGGAAACATGTCTGGAGATCAACAGAATATATTCCAAGGACTTCTTCCCGATAGAGTTGTAATTGGGATGGTGGATGCAGATGCTTACAACGTATAACAAGAATCCTTTCAATTTTAAGAACTACGACACAACATTTCTTGCATTATCAGTGAATGGAGAACACCGGGCTGGCAAACCACTTCACCTAAGGTTTGCCGGAGCAGCAGGGACCAACTATGTTTCAGCATTCCAAACGCTGTATGCTGGTACCAACAAGATGTTTCAGAATCAAGGCAACGGTATTACTCGGGACGAATATGGAAATGGATATACCCTGTACGTGTTTGATTTAACAGCTGATCTATGTGTTGGAGATCATTTTCAACCTATCAGGGATGGGAACGTGTCCCTAGAATGCAAGTTCGGTATGGCTCTAACTGGGGCTATAAATATCGTGCTGCTTGCAGAATTTCAAAATCTTATCGAAATTGATACCAGCCGTAACGTGCTAAGTGACTTCAGAAGCTAAAATGAACACACGTCAACTGATTCGTGTCTTACAAAGTGATCCATATGCCAAATCAGTGTTTACCGATATTTTACCACAGGATCATTTACCAAATCAGATACAGAAAAGACCCAGAGGTTTTATTATAAACGTGGATCACAGCGATGGACCTGGTACACACTGGGTAGCTGTTTACGTCACATCGGATGGAAAAGGAGAATTCTTCGACTCTTATGGACAAAGCCCAGAATTTTACAGCAAAAACTTTCAAACCTTTCTACAAGATCATAGCAGTACATTTACTTGGAATGAAAAGACTTTACAGTCACCGTGGTCTCGTGTGTGTGGACAATACTGTTTATTTTATGCTTTACATCGTAGTAGAAATATTCCCATGTCAACTATTGTTAGTATGTTTACTGATCAAAAGGAGTGGAACGATACATTAGTTCGTAATTTCATACGTAAATGGTATTTTGTGTAAGAATAAAAAGACACGTTATAATTGTAAAAAATATTTATTCAATAAAATGTTTACAAAAAAGATTATGAAGCCATTTATATGGATTTTTGTTTCTACGTTTCTTTCTTGGTTTCGCTGGTGTCCCTGGAGACTGTAGTGAGGGCGTCAAAGGGGGGTCGCTAGAAGCAGATGAAGGCTTGTTCCTATATTCCTTCACCAAATGTAGACGCTCTTCGTTTATGACGATTCCTTCGGGTACATTCAAACGTCCTAAAGCTTTTGCGAACAGTTGCCATCCTGCAGGGTTGAAATTCTTTCTTTGGCTCAGAGTATCGTTGACTAAATCAATGACGTTAGTACCTGGAATAGTTCTTCCTTCAAATACCATCTGCCCTTGGTCGTTCCAACCAACCACATATTTATTTGCTTTTATCTTCTTTCTCAGTTGTACAGCTCTTGATTTCATCGTGTAAGGTACACTTTCTATGATATCACTCTCGATTTCTCCAGGTGGTTCAGGCGTTGTCTCTGTTGAAGGTTCGGGGTCTGTTCCTTCTGCTGAGATAGGCTGGGTATGGGTAATACTTACAGGAACAGGCCGATGCATTCGTTTGTCATAGTAATTGAGATAGCGTTGAAACGTCTGATTATACAACTTCACTTTATCATCTTGTGTTATATCTTGACGTTGCATCAAACTGTCCATTTCCGAGTCCAACTGGTTCACTTGAGCAGTCAGTGGAAGAACCAAGGGTTTCTTTGTAGTCATGTGTTCAGGGACCAGAACCAGTCTTTTGACATGCTCCATTATTTGGTTAGAAAGCTCGCCAATTGTTCTAAGAAAGGAGCGAGTAGAAAAGGTAAGAATCCGTCTCCGTTCTGTAGAATAACTCTCCTTCTTTTCCTGATCGGGTTTCTCTTATCAGCGATAGCCTCAATATGATCTGAGTATGGTGCAAGCTTTTTATACGTTTTTGGACTAATTTTAATCGTTTCACGGCGGGACATCCTCAAATGAATACGTGTTTGACAGCACTGTATTTTTATACGCGAGGTTGGTAGACCTAATGAGCATCTGTCTGGAAGATTCCGGATCGAAGTCGTATTTCATCGGGACATGTTGGTGTTAGGTCAACAAATATATAAGAATACGGTTCTTTTGTGGCCATCTGGTAAGCCTGCTGGAAAAATTTGGTATTGCTCGGGTACAGCTGTTTGGCAAGGTGGACCATCTGACTAGCATCGCGGACATTTTTGGTTAAAACGAGATAACTGGCATTAAGGGAGATGGTGCGGTGATCTTTGCTTTGATGAAACAAATTATGTACGATGTAGATAACACTGAGGTTTCCATGGTGTGACTTTTTCGTAAATAATTTAGCAATCATTGCATCTTTTTCTCCCATCATATCGTCAATGATAAATAAATTCCGCATCTATGGATTGATACTATCCAACATGGAATCGGGTAAACCTTGGACAAATTGAATACCGGGAACTAGGGTCTCTATTTCAGTAAACGTGTCCTGATACTCGGAATAAAAATAAACAATATTTTCCGGAGGAGGATCGATCATGACATTTGCGTTGGCTAGCAACTGTTTGACAAAAGTTGTCTTTCCAGTCCTGGTTCCGCCAGAAATTAAGAGAGGGATGTGTTAACTGTATCGAGTACATGATGAAACTGAATAGATTTAGCAATACGAACTTTAATTTATACCATTTAAGACGTTTCGAAACTTTAGTGTTTCGGATCAGTCTATGTAATTATTTTAATAGAGCTTCGGCACGAATAAAATGAGATTGCCTTTCTTCCGAGGATAGTTGATGTACGTTAGCCAAATGGTTTGCTAATCTCAATACACTTTTCTTTCCACAGATCGGACAATATTTACGTTTCCGAGGCATGATGTCAACTGAATAGTTTAGTTCTCTACATATAATTTATATGAATTAAGTTTACAACATGGCCTTGAGGGCCCTTTTCGTGGCCCTTTGGCCCTATCTCTAAGAAACGCCCTTCAAAATTGGCCCCGGGGGCCTTTTTGGGGGCCCTGTGGCCCGTTTGACAAATACATCTTGATGTGCCCAGTCTCCCTCTTATCTCTAAATCACTCCATACCCCCACCTGACCCCTCATTTTATGATTCATTTCATTTATAAACTGAAAATAAAAACCCATGAGTATAAGTGCGAGGTGGCCGAGTGGATTAAGGCGCTAGCTTAAAGTCCTAGTGTAGGTGGGTTAGAATCCCACACCCTGCAATATATTTTACCACAAGACAAAAGTGCATTTCATAAAAATATATTTTTCAATTTCCTATTTACACACAAAGTTAAAAATCACATGCCCTAAGAACCACTAATATTTACAAACACACAAAGTTAATATCCATAAGGTAAAGTATCATAATTATTTATAATCACACTCTTATTATACACACACGATAATCCTTACTCTCGCTCCTTGTCAACACACTCTTATTATTTCTATCCCGTACAATTTTAGTCGGTATATTTACAGTTACTTTTTCTGGACCTACACCTCTGACCATATTCTGCATGACATTAAAATTGACGTCCTGTTGGGTCCTATAATTTAAAGTTATGCCTCGAACTTTGCATACGGTTTTGCCATTGTTCAGTTTATAGCTATAGTTCTTAGGACCTCCTGAAACAAAGGTTGTAATATGGTTCCCGTCTAGCTCGTCTGTGAGTTCACCCAAGTAAGAACCGGTGGGTTGTTCCCAATCTCCTTATTTCGATACATAGATTATGGAATCGGTATCAAAATATAGGACGCGACGGTTAAGTTGCTCCAGGATACCATAGAGCTTCAGGCGAGCATGGGCGGTGGTGAAGGCAGCAATGACCATATTCGTCTTGCCGTTGGCCTCGATGAATTCGTCGACATTCTCGTAGTGGACTTCGATGATCTCGTCGTTAATGAAGTTGGCAGCGGTCACGGTCACTTTGTCGCTGGACAGCAAGTCAAAGTATTCGGCAGGATCCGACATTATCTTCACCTGGGTCATATTGGGACGCTGTGCGAATTTACCTAGAAAGCAGAAAGGGGGGAAAATACTTAATGTACATTTATGTGTGATATACATGTACTAACCCTGAAACGGAATAATTATTTCTCTAACCTTAAGAATATAATATGATGAAACTTACCCCAAAAGGAATTCAGCATCAGTTTAGACAGCGCCCTCAGACCAGGATTCTTCACGATATGATTCGGATCCAACCGCATACCTTCTTTGACAGCGTACTCTGCGATGTACTGGGCTTTCTTCTCGTCGGTGTCGCAGCCTTTGGGAAATCCACTCGATTCCTGCTTGATTTTCAAGAACGTGTCCACGTGGTCTTTGAAGAGCCCATCGGTGTGTTCAGGGAAGTGCCAGACTTCGTCGACCTTCACCAAACAATATCCCTTTTCCAACGCTTTTTGGAGCTCGAGGGTGACCCACGTACCATGGAGAGTTCGGTCAGCATCGGAATGGCAGCATGGTTCTTGCTGGAGATTGTCGGCGCAAGTACGGCATAAAGGCATCATGAGCTTTCCTTGAGTTCTGTAGGGAAGAACAGGATGGTAGAGCTGACGTGGAGGAAGGACGCTGCACTTTACCAAGCCAAAGTATTGATCGATCGGCCGAAAGTTATCGGTGATGATCTCAGGATGGCCAAGCGGATATTCGCCATACCTATTGCACCATGGGTACAAACTACAGAAGTCGACGTATCGGACTTTCTCATCGGGTTGTACCTCGTAGAATAGGCGTGTGGCGTTTGTCCTTCCACCAAAGAACCCGTGGCGAGGTTCCAAGGGCTCGGAGATCTCGAAGTTCTCGAAGAATCTCATCATATCAGGATCTGTAGCAAGCTGTCGGTCGATGTCGCAGGTCCAAATCTCAGCGACATTGTAGCCGTTGTCTTTTAGGAACTTGATCTTTTCCAGGGTTCGTTGGTGGAGATCATGCATAGTCATACCGCTGACAGGATTCACCGTGTCTCTGGCATTGCACTTCCCACACTGTGTTCGTCTCGGCGTTGAAACCATCGACGAGGTACTTCCCAATACGCTGCTCTCCATGATTGCGGGCATGGCGGATGGCGACATTGTCTCGGTGCGCGATGTAGGGTGCAAGCATCTTGAACGCAATGACCGACTGTTTGTTTTCGGGTTTGTAACCACAGGGAGGGATGACGGCAATAGTGTTCTCTTTGAGGAATGTCTTGCGGAAAACCAAATTGCAGGCTGAGGCGATGGTCGAGCATTGGGCGAAGGGGTCTATATCGGTCACGTTCTTGAAGATTTCGCGGAACTCGAGGCAGCAACGGCGAAGAATATCGACATCTGACTGACAGTAACTCAGGATTTCTTCTTGGAAGTCGAAGACGTAGTCTTGACTCAGAAGGTTGTCGTACCATGCGTAGAACTTCTCGCGATCGCCAGGACTCATGCCTTCCGGATCATAGTACTTGGCGTCTGGAAGTGGTCCAACGTAGTCTTGGTTCTCGGCGCGGTTAAAAAAATGTGGGAAGAAGCCTTTCTCCAATTCGGCGAGGCCAAAAGTTTTAGGAAAGTCAGCCAGACGCATGGGTATAAAACACAAAGAATCAATGAATTTAATGTTCAACTGTGGAATGGTAAGGGAGAGGATTTTAGCGCCACGCGTAATAATCTCAGGAACGATACCATTTTTGTAGAGGTACTGGAGAATGAAATATCCATCGTAGGCCTGAAAATTATGAGCAATGAAGGTGCTGTTGCCGTTTTCTTTCTGGAATAACCAATCGCAGAATTCATCTTTGGTGTTGGGGCCCAAGAACACTTTCTCATCGCCACTTTCATTCTGAACCACGCAGAGATTGGAGTGCTGGCCGTCGTCTTGTGTACACTCGAAATTGAAGAACATCAGATTCTGATCTCTTTCGTCGCCACCATTGTCGTTGTCCACAGCAGCATCTTCGTCGAGGAAATCACTGCGTTGGCTTTCTTGGGCTACTCTGGGGTTTCGTGTTTCGACAGGTTGGATGTAACACTGATGGTTGTTGGGCTCAACGTATTTCTGGCAAACGGAACAGCGTACTAGGCCGCAGTGATGATCGTTGATGCTGGCTCTTGTCACAACACGTTGACATTTCTGGCATTTGGTCAGGGAAGTGCAAAGAGCTTTCTTCTGTCCGATGGTGTCCTTGTGACGGGCGAAGCATTCGTCGCTTTTGGAGAAACGGTTACAGTCCTTGCAGAATTTCCACTTGACGACTGGACAGTTCTGTATATGGCACAGTTTACACAGGTCTCCACACGGATGGTCGGTAATTTTGTCGTACCCTTTCTTACATGCATGGCAATACTTTTTACGGGCGAGGAAGGCTGGCATACTCGTGATGACATCATAGTGATTGTCATGGTGATATAGGTACAGGTGTTTCTCGGCCAATGGACCAGAATAGATGAGGGCATTCAAGTATTCCTTGGAGACGACATTGAGTTGGTAACCAGGGAGGACAGCCTGGAACTTCTTGATCTCGGGGATCCCACAGGGACCCAGGGGCACACTGGCAGTCTCGTGGAGTTCATGGGCTAATCGACGTTGAAGAGGTCGTTGATGCTTAACGATGCTTTTGTACTGAGGATCTTTATCCAATTTTGCTTTGGCAACGATGATCGCACGGGCACAACAAAGTTCATCTTTGTTTTTTTATCTGAACGAAGCAATCTTTTTTGTTGAGGTACTGTAGCTTTGTAGATTGACGACATCCCGCCGTTTTCCTACACCACCATGAGGCATTTCGACATGAACTACATTCACGTTGACCGAATCATCCAATGTGAACTGATCGTTGGATTGGACAACACGCTCCATTGCGGCCAGGAAACGCTCGGGAGTCAGACGGTCTCGTGGAAGGAATGGCAAGAAAATGGGACGGTCGAGTTGGTGGGAATTTAGGATAAGGCGGACTTGATCGTGAGGGGCCATATCAATGGTTAATCGATCGAACAAATGCTTAAAAGCACGGTTGAGTACAGGTACAATATTTAAAACCCCGTGAACGTTTAAAGCATTAAACTGAACAGTATAGTCGGTACCTGTCGTCTTGAATTTTGTTACATTGACCTGCTTGACCGATTTGATGGTAAAATAATCCTCGGGTTCCGTGCGTTTAGGGGAAGACTCGGTGTCGTCGACACGATTTCTTTTACTGCCTTCGCCGATTTGGCTTTCCAGCAGTTCGGGAAACTCAGGCTGCTCGTTCTCGTCGTCAGGAACTAATAACTCGTCGTTGGCCCAAGCTTCGTTGAACTGGCGGCGTTCATCGTCGGTCCAATTGGTCATCAAATCAGGTACAACACCGGCTGGCGTCTCCATCTCCCGGCGAATATCATCAGCCAAAGCGTTGGTCCAAAGCACGATGTTCTGAGCCAAAACACCCCGTTTCTGCTCTTCGGTGAGCTCAAACGCTTGCTCTATGAGCTCCAGAGCGCCCTCATTCTCACAACTTCTAACGAGGTCCATTATATCAATCTAAGAAGGAGAAAGTTTATAAGTATACACTCGAGTCTTATTTGATAAAACAGATATTATTCGTAATAAAACAGATATAATTCGTAAATATAATGTCGATCAACTTACCGTTTGAGACATCTTTAATTATTATCAAAGAAGATATCAAATCCAGTAAACACTTTCAAATACGCCAAAGAAGACTTTCCATAT
The DNA here is from genome assembly GCA_035772405.1 of Chrysogorgia sp. JL179-B06. Classification (NCBI taxonomy): domain Eukaryota; kingdom Metazoa; phylum Cnidaria; class Anthozoa; order Scleralcyonacea; family Chrysogorgiidae; genus Chrysogorgia; species Chrysogorgia sp. JL179-B06. Next base: position 652,281 of record JAYKKM010000215.1, on the reverse strand, counting down.
ATTTTCCAAAAACTTGCGAAAGAACACTTTCCAAAATACGTCGCAGAGAACTTTCCGAAGAAAACTTTCGAACCTTTCACGAAGACAAGGGATACTCGAATGAAAGGACGCGACGCGGTTTCGCTATGGTAACCCTTCGCTATTCACTTTTTCCGACGCGACGTAGTTTTACTATGGCAACACCAATGTTGCGTTTGAACTTGCCCGCTCAATTTATCCCTCATCATCCCATATTGACTATTTTTTATCCTCAAAATCCCAGTGTTCACCCTCAAAACAAACTAATTATTCCCAAGTCATGGAAATATTTGCGAGTTGCGGCACTAATGACTCTTAACGACTCACGCGCTATTGTCTGTGTGTGCACTCAACCTTCGCTTCGTTTGAGAAGCTATCTCTTGAATAATTTAATAGCTAATAATATCAGTATCTCGATATAGGTTAGTCGGAAGAAAAATTGCAGAGGAGTAAATCTAAAGATTTGACGAGCGTTAAAATGTAACTAACACGGTATAATAATTACATTGCAGAACATTTGCATCACAATTGCACACTGCTGAAAATCTGTTTTTTGCTCACTGAAAGATCGCAAAATCTCACAGCATAAATAAAAGATCTTGCTATAGGACAGCTATCATTAAAATACACGTGGTAATTAATTTGAACAACTGGTATTCCTTTATAATCGTATGTGCAATTTTCATCGGACGTTTATACAGGTTTGTTTCGCCTCTCCATTTTGCGCCGCCCCCCCCCCCCCCCCCCAACGTAACGCCTGCCACGCAGGCTAGTTTGTTGTCAACTTCCCTTTTATACGCCCACGCACACACAAGGGGAATTCCCGAAAGATCGTGGCGTCTTATTAAATATACTGTAGGCTCACTAGGCTGTAGCCTCAGTAGGAAAGAAAAAGAGGAATATGTTTCAGCAAGACGTACAAGGTTAGTATATAAATTTTATTTGACACGATATTTTACTGTATTATCGAAGGCGTGCTGGTACTGCAATCGTGCAGACAGTTGTCATGTGTAGAATGTTGTCAATGTTGTAGCGCTATTTACAAATTGTGGGAAAAAAGCACACCTGACACATATATGCTGAAAGCAAGCGTTTGTACAGCTCGCTTTGAACAGCATGTGTTTCAAAATATTTTAATCTCGTGAAATATTAAAAATATAGGCTATAAATAAATACAAATGTGAATGTAATGTAATGTACATTACATACAGTGAATCTATTTTAAATTCTACAGCTTTGACTGGCTGCCTAAAGACTCCAGGTCTAATTGCAAACACTGCAATGTTTCTACGATAGGTTTTAGAAACTAAATTAAAATATAAAATTATATTAATGTTCATCATGCCCAAAGATATTTAAAATCTTACATTAACAATTTAGAAGTTCTTGCTATTTCTGTGCATAAATATCTAAATTATTATTTTGCAACCTATTTTCTACCAAGTATCTATTAACTTTTAAATTTGTGTTTAACTTTATGCTATGATTAATTGGCATGTGATAATTATGCATGTGTGCAGTGTTGTTGACAACATGTAATGTGCATAATACACAGCTATAGACAGCTATATGGCTGCCGAAAGACATGTAAATCTTGACAACCAGCTGCCCAAAGACATTTTAAATCTTGACAACTTAGAAGTTCTTGCTATTGGCAATTGCTGTGCATTTATGCTTACACGAGTCATTATACATCACTACACACAGTATACTGTAGCTTGAACTGGCTGCCAAAAGACATGTATAAATCTTGACAACCAGCCAGTCAATTCATGCCCAGACATTTAAAAGCTGTACAATTATGTATGTATGCTGTGTGCATTATGTATGTGTGCTGTGTGATAATTATGTATTTGTGCTGTGTGCAGTGTTGTTGACATGTAATGTGCATACTCTCACAATACACAGTATAGCTTGAACTGGCTGCCGAAAGACATGTAAATCTTGACAACCTGCTGCCCAAAGATATTTTAAATCTTGACAACTTATAAGTTCTTGCTATTGCTGTGCTTTACATGTATGCTTACAGTCATTATACATCACTACACACAGTATACTGTAGCTTGAACTGGCTGCCAAAAGACATGTATAAATCTTGACAACCAGCTAGTCAATTCATGCCCAGAGTCCAGACATTTAAAAGCTGTACACTTATGTATGTGTGCTGTGTGCATTATGTATGTGTGTTGTGTGATAATTATGTATGTGTGCTGTGTGCAGTGTTGTTGACAACATGTAATGTGCATACTCTCACAATACACAGTATAGCTTGAACTGGCTGCCGAAAGACATGTAAATCTTGACAACCAGCTGCACAAAGACATTTTAAATCTTGACAACTTAGAAGTTCTTGCTATTGCTGTGCTTTACATGTATGCTTACAGTCATTATACATCACTACACACAGTATACTGTAGCTTGAACTGGCTGCCAAAAGACATGTATAAATCTTGACAACCAGCTAGTCATTTAAAAGGTGTACAATTGCTATGCAATTGCTTAATTACTATGCATGTATCGTGTTTTAGATTTATTTCATGTGGTTTTGTATCGTCTAATATTACAGCTTACAGTCATTATACATCACTATACACACAGTACACTGTAGCTTGAACTGGCTACCAAAAGACATGTATAAATCTTGAGAACCACCTACTATAGTCTCAAAGTCTTGAGAACATGAGTTTCCACCATGTAGATTTATTAGACTAAAATGATGTTTAATTATACTTGTATATAAATGTAAGCACAGTAGTCATTATAGTCAAATACAATTAATATGGTGGGGACTTATTTTTATAGATCTTAGTCAAATTAGTAGAAAAATATAATTACTTTATTAATTACTTCAGCTGGTTGCAAAATTATATATTATTATTTATTATTAACATTCTGCTGTTGGTAATTACTGCTGTAGACAAAAATGTTGGCCTACACTAATGGTGATTTCAATTTTCTCAGAATTTCAGGAACACAAGGTTAACTCTTTGCATTGTTTCACCAGAGAGTGTAATGCTGTACTGTTTGTTGTGTTATACTTCTTATAGCCTTTGGACGTACAATCATAAAGAATCCTTTTGAATGAATATGCTGAACAGCATATGTAAATGTAATGTAGGTATCAGCACAAACTGGAATCCATGCTTCTGTATCACTGCAATAACTTGTGAACTGCTTAGTGGCCCATGCCATTGCCAATGATTTCCATAACCAGATAATGTGGTCTACATTCAATTTTTACATCTAATAAACGTGGAATACATTGGTGTGTTAAGGCATTTTTGGGCATCCTGCTTCAACAATAATTAAATTATACATGTAGCTTTGAGCTTTGATGCTATTGTTTTTTAAGAAAAATGATCCCAGATATTGTGTACAGTATCTTTTTGGCCAAATAAAAATAAAGATGTGGTTCCCAGGGGCGGATCTAGGAAATTTAATACCTTAGTCAAAATGGCGGGGTGTACATATCTAGGGGGTAGGGGGGCATGCCCCCCCGGAATTTTTTTGAATTTGGGTCTCTGAAATGGCATTTCCCACGATCTGACAGCACTTTTGAGTATTTATTTTAATGTTTTCAAACCTGTTTTTTTGTGAAACATTTTATTATTTTTCTGAATTTTTTTTGTCCAATTCGAACTTTGATAATGTAGCCTCACATATCATAAAAATGTTGGCTGTTTCGCTCTATATCAGAGCTCATCACCATGGCTAGGAAACGCGTCAAACACAGTAACACATTGTTGCAGTGAATCCGACATGGACAGGTCCAAGGGTTTGAAATCAGAGTTTTCCTTCTCCTACCTACCCAGAGCTGTCTGGTTTTCAGGTGCCAGATACCTGCCTTTTGCACCTCAACCCAGGCAGACATTGTCAGGTTAGAAGCTTTGATTAGTGACCATAATGGAACATTTCATGGACATAGAGCCATAGAGGAGCTCAATCCTCTACATTATCCTGGCCAATTTAATCCCAAATGAATGAGCCACCACCCACACCAACCCACCCTAACCCAAGTAACTTTCACCTTTGAGCTGTCTGGTTTTAAGGTGCCAGATACTTGCCTTTTACACCTCTACCCAAGCAGACAATGTCTGGTTTAAAAGAAGCTTTTATTGATGACCATAATGGAACAGTTCATGGACATAGAGATGCTCAACTCTCTACATTATCCTGGCCAACTTAACCTTCAATTAATCTAACATCTAAATAACTCTTGATACATTACTTTTTAACTATTATTTTGTAATTAATTTTAAATTTCAATTAAAGACACAGACAACTTAAATGTGAGTCTATTTATTTATTGGGAAAGATAATTGCAAATGGCTTCCAGACTGTAGAAGTATAAAATGAATCATATGAAGGTTATATACAGTATCTCTGCAGTAGCCTAGGTTTTACAGAACATCTATCCAGTAATTAGTTAATTAATTAAATAGTCAAATATTGAATTAAATATTAAAATGTGTGTTAAAGGTCATTAAATCAATTCAATTATTCTGTTGTCAGCTGCAAATTTGTCAATGACTTTCTGAACAGAATGCTTTATTTCTTGATGAATTTCCATCAATGCTAAGCCATAAAAAAGTAATCTTCAACCATGGTGCTTCTTGTGTAGTTTTTTTAATTCCTAAGCATGGCTAAAAAGATTGCACACACACAGGAAGTGACAGGAAGAGTAGCTAACTTTAATGTTCGCAACATGCAAAGAATCAAAAGTAGCAACACTACTGGGATGTGAACCTGTATAGGCAACCCAATATGTCTGCTACAATTCCAACTCAGGGATTGTAATGGTACGCTTGTAATACTCAGAAGCATTACTGTAGTAGCAGGAGCCAGGATTACCTCTAGTGGTTTGTCTATAAGCTACTCTTGGCATACTGATTCCTCAATGTCAACTGTTGAAGCTAAAGAAACAGCCTGATTATTACGATCACTGAGCATGATAATGATTAATCTGATTTTGTGCTGTCATAGCTAAATTCTTAAGGGCCTGAATCAATTCTAAACCATCTAAAATATCATTATTCTTTCCTTGCAGTAACTGAGTAACAGGAAGGGTCATATCAAGAATATTCTAGAGTACTATAAACTGAAAAGAAGAAATTAGTGTGCTGATTCATTTCACTCATTGTCACCGCAATTGGTTGGCTTTTTCCTGACAATTGACTAAGAATACTGTAGATGTGATAATAGATGTGAAAATAGCTGATGTATTTTCATGCAAGCATTCTTTAGAACTACAGTACCTTTGGTGCCGGTATGATACTTAAAACAACAAGTGGCATCATTTCAATATTTAACTGGTTCAGCAAATAATTTTTGAATTCAATGAGCTTTCCTTAGTAACTTATTGCCAAACAAAACACAGGAATGACAAAAAGCACCATTTACACTAAAAGAATAACATAACCATGGATGTACTGTAATTCAAGCCATTTATAAAGAAAACTCCTCCCATTGGTTTTTTGAGTAGCCCGGTATGACTTATCAAGTCTAAAAACATTCTTAATCAACATCTCAATTTGGAAGTTGCTCATACCTTTGACTCTCTCCCTATAACTATAAGAAGCAACATCATACTCGCATTTTGGAAGTGTCAAAGCAATAGAGGTACTGGTTGTAGATGTAGCTTGTGAACTGAAAATAACCCTGGTAGTATGAGACTTTGTGAGACACAGACAGAGGCAGAATAAATCGATGTTAAAGCTCGAAGATCCACAGTAAGAGAATTATCACCTACCATTGCCAAAGAAACAGCTAGCTGTATATATAAGCAATTCCCAGAGGCTTCAGATCTATATAATTCAGACATAACACAAAATAATTATTCATTCCAAGTCAATTGATATGGAAAGGAAACATAGAAACAAACAAACCAAACAGCAGATTTCTTATAGAATAATAAGTGGTATCACTTTTATTAAAATGTTCGAAATCAACTTTACTAATTAAAATTATTATGAACTATTCATACGTGTGATACCAAGTCAAAATTACAATAAATAAGTTGACTTTCCGTCTAATTTAAATAATTCACGGTACATAGACGATCGTAGTAGACTAGTAAAAGTAATATTGAATGAGAACGCTAAAATAATAGATTATTCACTCACCTTAGACTTTAGAGCAATGCAAGACTCCTTTAGTTTGACTTGTCAGCTGTAGCATAACAGAGGAATGTATGACTCTGCTCCGAAATCCCTGTGCACTACTGCGCCCAATCATGGGAAAATGTACCTTTGCCGACAAATCACTGCACATTTGCCGCAATAAAACGTCGTCGTTGCTTTCTAAAGTCGAACACGCTTGTGGAAGCCATGATCGAACAGAACAGACTTGACGTACTTCGATCAGGTACTAAGTCAGGGAGTAAGGGCAGAAAGTGCTAAACCAATCAGTACACGCTATTTTGACTGATCTGTGGGTGTATCTGCAGGCTTTTTCGACCCATTTGCCTTGTTTTGACTGACCTGCAGGTGTTTTGCGGGCCTTTTTGACCAATCGGAATGGCTAAGACGGGGCAAGTTCGGCAAAATCACTCTAAACCAATAAGCGCAAGCCATTTTGACTGATCTGCAGGTGTGTTTGCCTGATAAGCGGAATTACCGGCCCTAAATTTAACGCATCCAGGTTGAATGCCTGACGAGTTGTGCAGTTATAAATAATTATACAAAATAATTAATATTTTGAAGGAAAGCTTTGCCGCTTTTGCGAGGATTGAAGGTCGTTCATCGCTATCGTACCGCGACGCGGTCCATTAATCATATTCCTGCAAAAATGTTATAATTGTTTTATGAGAATTTTAAGTTCTCTTCTTTTCTCTTTGAGAATTTTTCACCTTAGTCATCTGACTTATTTGACTAATACTAAATCCGCCCCTGGTTCCGGTTTCTCAACAAACACTATCCCACATCAACATGCATAGCCATTCAACTCAAAGCTTCGACCAACACTTTGCTGTTGTTCGTCTGGCAAAGTTCAATATTAATCTCCCTCGCCATACTGTATGTCAACTTTGCAATTATCACCATTCACTTGATTCATATTGCAGTACTGTACCTGTACTTTGCTAGTAATTGTTGTATAACATTTGCAACAATGCAGTAAATACAAGATGTTGGCTATTACCTGGAACCATTATTATTTTTTATTTGGCCTTTAGAAATATTTGCCAAAGGTACCAGAACTAATGTTTGCATTTTGATTATATTCCATTGACTCTAAATCAGCATAGCCTATGTCACAGCCCTAACTCGAACTTGGGACTGAGTTCGGGCTGTGACCAGGCAAGGTCAGCAGGGCTAATTTGATTTAGAGAATTTTATTTTTTATTTGCATATATATATATATATATATATACATGAAGTTAAAACTGGATAAAAATAACTATTTACACATAAAACACTACAAATCTGTTTCAAGAGTGTTCCCAAGAGCATTCTCTCATCAGGTGTAAAAATGTGCTGACTAACTAACCTACTTAAATACACTGATCTACGTGATGTCATATAACTTCATACTCTTTAACAAATATCTGTTTGCGTGACGGCATGTACTCGATAGTTCGTTCCTACTATTTAATGTGCATAGGTGTGGTTGTTTTATAATAAAGTATTTTTCTGTTATGCATAAATTGCACCGTTTACTAACGTTAGTATATGACGTGGCCCTTGCAAGGATTTTCCATGACAGGATGTAATTCATATTCCCTTCTTTCAATGTCCAAATATATTTGCCTAGTTCTGTTGCATTTTTCGTGTTGATATTCCTAAATGAGGCCGTGTGATTGCGGTATCTTGTTTTAAATTTGTTTTGGGTTAGTCCGACATAAGTTTCTTTACCGTTGCCAGTTTCCACTGTGGCTTGGTAGATGACATTTGTGGTAAGGCATTGGCCGTCTAAGGGACACTCTGATTTGTTTCTACAATTGCACGTCGGTTCACTTTGTTGGTTGTTGTTGCTTGCACGGGATTTCCCTAAGGTTGATTTGTTATGGTTGCTGATTTTCGATTGCAAGTTAGGCATACATGAATAACTTAACTTAAGAGTGTTTTTATTAAAAATTTTCTTTAGTGGATGTTCATTCGTAAATGTTCCGTTGAGAATTGCCAAGAATTTCTTTCCTACATTCGATGCTACGTGTCTACTGAATGGTGGGTTGTACCAGGTAATATTACGGGGTCTGTTTGATCCGGCTATTCGCCTGTTGTCATCATCCTGCTCATAAGTGAGGGCAAAATCATATCCACTTTTGCTCAGGGCTTGTTGATAAATTGGTGCGGCTCTGTCGAAAGACTGTTTATTTGATGAGGTTTCTCTAAGGCGTCGGTTTATTGCGATTGGGATGTTCTTTATTATGGATGGTGGGTGGTTACTTTCACAATGAACATACAGTGGCGGCGTGTTGTTGGGTTTTACGTATGGTGCGTATGATCCGTCATCAAGATTTAGGGTTACGTCCAGGAAGTTAACAATTTTTTTGTTCGCCTCTATTGTTATCTGGGCCCATTGTTTGAAAAAACGTTGCAAATCTCCTTTTTTATTTGTTCGATTCTTCGCGCGGTGGTGCTCAGCGCAGCCAATCCATCATCTCTATACAGGCCAATCTGGCTTCTACTAATTTATTTTGGAAGTTGACACAAAAGATATCAGCCGACGAGCTCGCAGATCTCAGCGCCGTCGTATGATCCCATGGTTACATTAAATGATTCCGCTGTGTTTTTCTTGGACCAAGCTATTCCGTTGTTAAACAATAGCGATCGCTTTGCGTGTAGAATAATGCTTCTTTCCTCTGCTGATATGTTGGTGTACGATGCTGCAAAATCGAGGGCTCTATTTAGGAGCTCAGGGGAGATGGATGGATAAAAACTTACTATATCGAACTCAATAAACGAGTTTTGTTTTTTGTTCTGTATGGCGTTAAACCAGGTCAAAGTATCTTTTGTGCTTTTCCATTGCTGCACAACAGTGCTCTTGATTATGTCGTTATTTATTCTATCTAAGATCTGCTTGCTGACTCGTCCTAGTTCAGATTTTGTAGGGTTTATTAAGCGGCAAGATGGATTGTTTTGAAAGTTCTGTTTGTGATCTTTGAGTGTGATGAACGAATCCCTACGGGCTAGCACGTCAACTCTGTTGGATATTCCTAATTTATTGGCAAATTGGTTGGCTTGGTCATTAATTGATCGCTCTGTGCCAGATGGTGCTTTCTTGTATTCCTTTTCTACATTTTTCTTTAACAGTGACTCGTATTCGTTAACGTTCATCTTGTAGTAGTTAGAAGTCTTGTCTGCCGGTATATATAGGTCGGTGTCTTTGCGTATGTCCTTGGCATGTCTCGCTAACGATGCTTGGAATTCTGTTTGCTGAGATTTTCTGAACTCAATGCTATGAATTACATCCTGTCATGGAAAATCCTTGCAAGGGCCACGTCATATACTAACGTTAGTAAACGGTGCAATTTATGCATAACAGAAAAATACTTTATTATAAAACAACCACACCTATGCACATTAAATAGTAGGAACGAACTATCGAGTACATGCCGTCACGCAAACAGATATTTGTTAAAGAGTATGAAGTTATATGACGTCACATAGATTAGTGTATTTAAGTAGGTTAGTTAGTCAGCACATTTTTACACCTGATGAGAGAGTGCTCTTGGGAACACTCTTGAAACAGATTTGTAGTGTTTTATGTGTAAATAGTTATTTTTATCCAGTTTTAACTTCATGTATACAGCTCCTTCTTGTTGAGCACTTTACGACGAAGGAATCAATTCTTATTCTACTATATTCTGCTCCGTAAGTTGAGCACTCTCTGTTTCTATATAGTCGATATGGAGAAGATTAACTTTGATTGTTCTACGAAGAACATTCCTGTAAAGAAATTGATCGAAATGACAGAAAAGCTAGTAAAGAGAATGCGTTGGCGAGCCTACTATTTTCTCAATCCGACTGACACCACTAAGAAGAACAACTACGGCTTTAATTCAAAAAAATCACCACCACAAATACCCCAGCTCAGAGAATTTGAATACAAGATGGCTAATCTAATTCATAGCATTGAGTTCAGAAAATCTCAGCAAACAGAATTCCAAGCATCGTTAGCGAGACATGGCAAGGACATACGCAAAGACACCGACCTATATATACCGGCAGACAAGACTTCTAACTACTACAAGATGAACGTTAACGAATACGAGTCACTGTTAAAGAAAAATGTAGAAAAGGAATACAAGAAAGCATTATCTGGCACAGAGCGATCAATTAATGACCAAGCCAACCAATTTGCCAATAAATTAGGAATATCCAACAGAGTTGACGTGCTAGCCCGTAGGGATTCGTTCATCACACTCAAAGATAACAAACAGAACTTTCAAAACAATCCATCTTGCCGCTTAATAAACCCTACAAAATCTGAACTAGGACGAGTCAGCAAGCAGATCTTAGATAGAATAAATAACGACATAATCAAGAGCACTGTTGTGCAGCAATGGAAAAGCACAAAAGATACTTTGACCTGGTTTAACGCCATACAGAACAAAAAACAAAACTCGTTTATTGAGTTCGATATAGTAAGTTTTTATCCATCCATCTCCCCTGAGCTCCTAAATAGAGCCCTCGATTTTGCAGCATCGTACACCAACATATCAGCAGAGGAAAGAAGCATTATTCTACACGCAAAGCGATCGCTATTGTTTAAACAACGGAATAGCTTGGTCCAAGAAAAACACAGCGGAATCATTTGATGTAACCATGGGATCATACGACGGCGCTGAGACCTGCGAGCTCGTCGGCTCATATCTTTTGTGTCAACTTCCAAAAGAAATTAGTAGAAGCCAGATTGGCCTGTATAGAGATGATGGATTGGCTGCGCTGAGCACCACCGCGCGAAGAATCGAACAAATAAAAAAGGAGATTTGCAACGTTTTTTCAAACAATGGGCTCCAGATAACAATAGAGGCGAACAAAAAAATTGTTAACTTCCTGGACGTAACCCTAAATCTTGATGACGGATCATACGCACCATACGTAAAACCCAACAACACGCCACTGTATGTTCATTGTGAAAGTAACCACCCACCATCCATAATAAAGAACATCCCAATCGCAATAAACCGACGCCTTAGAGAAACCTCATCAAATAAACAGTCTTTCGACAGAGCCGCACCAATTTATCAACAAGCCCTGAGCAAAAGTGGATATGATTTTGCCCTCACTTATGAGCAGGATGATGACAACAGGCGAATAGCCGGATCAAACAGACCCCGTAATATTACCTGGTACAACCCACCATTCAGTAGACACGTAGCATCGAATGTAGGAAAGAAATTCTTGGCAATTCTCAACGGAACATTTACGAATGAACATCCACTAAAGAAAATTTTTAATAAAAACACTCTTAAGTTAAGTTATTCATGTATGCCTAACTTGCAATCGAAAATCAGCAACCATAACAAATCAACCTTAGGGAAATCCCGTGCAAGCAACAACAACCAACAAAGTGAACCGACGTGCAATTGTAGAAACAAATCAGAGTGTCCCTTAGACGGCCAATGCCTTACCACAAATGTCATCTACCAAGCCACAGTGGAAACCGGCAACGGTAAAGAAACTTATGTCGGACTAACCCAAAACAAATTTAAAACAAGATACCGCAATCACACGGCCTCATTTAGGAATATCAACACGAAAAATGCAACAGAACTAAGCAAATATATTTGGACATTGAAAGAAGGGAATATTAATTACATCCTGGCATGGAAAATCCTTGCAAGGGCCACGTCATATACTAACGTTAGTAAACGGTGCAATGTATGCATAACAGAAAAATACTTTATTATAAAACAACCACACCTATGCACATTAAATAGTAGGAACGAACTATCGAGTACATGCCGTCACGCAAACAGATATTTGTTAAAGAGTATGAAGTTATATGACGTCACATAGATCAGTGTATTTAGGTAGGTTAGTTAGTCAGCACATTTTTACACCTGATGAGAGAGTGCTCTTGGGAACACTCTTGAAACAGATTTGTAGTGTTTTATGTGTAAATAGTTATTTTTATCCAGTTTTAACTTCATGTATACAGCTCCTTCTTGTTGAGCACTTTATATATATATATATATATATATATATATATATATATATATATATATATATATATATATATATATATATATATATATATATATATATATATATATATATATATATATATATATATATATATATATATATATATATATATATAATATATATATATATATAATATATATATATATATATATATATTATATATGTATATATAATATATATATATATATAATATATATATATATATATATATATATATATATATATATATATATATATATATATATATATATATATATATTATATATATATATATATATATATATATATATATATATATATATATATATATATATATATATATATATATATATATATATATATTTATATATATATATATATATATATATATATATATATATATATATATATATATAATATATATATAGGTAATATTTGGCATTTCACTCGATCAAACTATACATGTTGAAAGGATTTATGGTGAAGGAAAATTTCGAGTGTTCGAATACATACATTTTAAGACCAAACCGGGACCAGTTGCGAAAAATGCAACTTCAAGGCCTTCCGGCTGGAATTGAACCGGCGACCCTGCGATGCTAGTGCAGTGCTCTGACCACTGAGCTGCGGAAGCCGTTGCCGAGAGCCTGGTCACGAGTTCTGTATATATGGTGGTAATGCCGGGATAAGATTCTGGGTATATTATAGGTAACATTTGGCATTTCACTCGATCAAACTACATGTTGAAAGGATTTATGGTGAAGGAAAATTTCGAGTGTTGGTATACATACATGTTAAGACCAAACCGGGACCAGTTGCGAAAAATGCAACTTCATATATATATATTATATATATATATATATACATATATATATATATATATATATATATATATATATATATATATATATATATATATATATATATATATATATATATATATATATATATATATATATATATATATATATATATATATATATATATATATATATATATATATATATATATATATATATATATATATATATATATATATATATATATATATATATATATATATATATATATATATATATATACATATATATTATATATATATATTATATATATTACTGTAGTATTGTGGGATTAATTCTGACAACAATGTAGACATAATTATCCAAGTGCAAATATGCAACTGTAGGATCGAATCATAGACAATCCAGAGACATTGGATTGTCTATGATCGAATTTAGGGCTTTCTCGATATATGAGCAACCGAAATATAAAATTATTATAACATCAACCCAACTTGATTTTCATATATCGAGAAAGCGCCCTGAATCATATGCGCCACGCGGAAGAAGATACTTACCTCTCTTGCTCGTAGACGTACGTACGGTAGTGCTTAACATTTTGCTTGTCGCCATACAACCAGTTGCTTTCGTTTCTTCCGATAAAGGTCTTGTGCAATTTCTGGAGCATTTTAGGTTTTTCTGAATCGCTGGTAGCACTGGGATTTCCCCAGATCATGACGTATTCCACTGTTAGCATGTGCGCCACTCGCTGTGTGGGATGCCAGGTTAAAACGCGCCATTCCAACCGGCTTTACGTAAGTTCTTACCACCAGCAGAAACAGAAAAGCCTTTCGAGTTTCGATGCAAACCACATTCGACGAAAGCGGGAAGCCGACTATTAAAATTTCCCCGCGCTTTGCTATACCGGGGGGTTATCTTACACCAAATACGCATGTTACACGCATGCTAACACATGTGCTGGAGAGTAACCAATCATATTCCAGTATAAAACAAATTCAAAGATCTGGACTTTAGACGACAACACACAATGAACAATGCACAATATGCATAGAATCGCTAAGGCAGTTTAAAATTTTGGCGCTTCAGTTTGCTTGGCCTGCAGTTTCCTGTGCCTGAGTCGATCTGATTTTCTTCAAATTTGATGCGCTTCATCGTACAACAGTTACCACAATATGGCAAGTTATCTCGCAAGTTCGTCAACTTTGACTTCAGATAGTGACAGACTGAGTACCTGAGATCTTGGTTGAAGATCCAGTCGAGTAGTACTCGGCCCTCAAGTTGAAGTCCTGCTTGTTCTTCACTGGAATCCACGCCAAGTCGTTTTAGAGAGAACTCCTCAAGACTCAACCTATTGTGCAAATATTTATGACAGGAAATACTGAAGAGTCACCTCCAACAGACCAATGTGAACTATGATGAAACAATTTATGGCTAAACAAGCTGCATAATTCAACGAGCAGACTGAGTAATTGTTGCAATTATTCAAGAAGAAGCGATGGGAAAATACATCACGAACACAAGATTGCCAAGGGCATTTATATTTAAACGGTAAGTGTATACGTTTATAACCCCTCTCTCTTTAATCATTTTCGATTGTTATTACTAACATTTTGAAAAGGTACTCATGACTGAAAGCCGTGTTTCCCCATTTACAATGTAAATAATATTCGCCTGGGTCTCTAAAGGCCCATCTGCACGATACGATTCATCGTAAACGATTGTCATTCTGGCGTACGTTGTTGTATAGGATTATCGTTATGGCGTATGTAATTGTTTGTACACGACGTAATTCTTGTTTATGATTCGATGACGAATGTTGATTGTTGACACGCGTGTACAGTTTGATCACATACACCAAGATGACAATCGTCTACGACAAATCGTATCGTGTAGATTGGCCTCAAAGACCCTTCTACACGATACGATTCATTGTATACGATTGTCGTTCTTGCGTACATTGTTGTATACGATTGTCATACTTGTTTGCACACAACATTCTTGTTTATGATTCGATGGCGAATATTGACAGGCGTGTACAGTTTGATCACATACACCAAGATGACAATCGTATATGACAAAGCGTACCGTGTAGATTGGCCTCAAAGGCCCTTCTACACGATACGATTCAGTGTATACGATTGTCATTCTGGCGTACATTGTCGTATACGATTGTCGTACTTGTTTGCACACAACATTCTTGTTTATGATTCGATGGCGAATGTTGACACGCGTGTACAGTTTGATCACATGCTGACATACACAAAAATGACAATCGTATACGACAAATCGTACCGTGTAGATGGGCCTTAATACAGTTAATACTGAAACACTTGTGATTTAAGTTTGGGAGAACTTGAAATCGCAGTGGACAGTTGCACCTCGGCCTATTTCTCATTCTCCTAAACTTTCACTCATGTTTCCTCAGTTTCTATAATATTTAAAAAAATAGTGTTGATCATGGGCACAGCTATTTCAAATGCTAGTGTTCATTGTAAAATGTTTGCCATTGCTACATGTACCGGTACATCAAAACAAAAAAAGCAGTCCGTAATAATTAAGGAACAAAACATCTGACCAGGATCAGTGAGCTGAAGTAGACTGAATTCAGTAAGTATTTTAGAAATATATACACTATCATACATTGAGTACTCTGGGTTTTGAATAATTTCTAAGGATAATCATTTCCTAATGAAAATGTTCCATTTATTGTCCAAAACAGCAGTCTTTGTTATTTTATTACCTGGGGCCGGTTGTTTGAAGCATGGATACCAACTTATCTGGTGGATAAGTCCTATCCAGTCGATTCATTTTTCATTCATTCAATACTGTAGTTATCTGAGAAAAAAATAGCACTTGAATATGTTGTTGAAAACATGGATGGTGATATTAATTCACTTGCTATTTTTCTCAGATGGTTATTCAGTGGATAGAAAATATATTCACTGGATGGATATAACCATTGGATAAGCTATCCAGGCTTTGAATAACCGACTCCAGGTTATTTTACTTTATCTAATGCCAGCTGATTATACTCATCAAGTGGGGACCCTCGGTCTCGGCCATCATCCAGCTTGGGGGTTAAGGTGGTTCGGAACGTAGTCTAAATTGCGAGAAATTGCATTATTTTCACATATATAGAATATTTTATGGTGATATTAATTCACTTGCAATTTTTCTCAGATGGTCATTCAATGGATAGAAAATATATTCAGTACTGGATAGGATAAACCGACTCCAGGTTATTTCACTTTGTTTAATGTCAAGGGGGAACCCTCGGCCATCATGCATCTTGGGGGTTAAGGGTGTTCGGACATATTCCGTTGCTAAACACT
This sequence comes from Chrysogorgia sp. JL179-B06, assembly GCA_035772405.1. Lineage (NCBI taxonomy): Eukaryota > Metazoa > Cnidaria > Anthozoa > Scleralcyonacea > Chrysogorgiidae > Chrysogorgia > Chrysogorgia sp. JL179-B06. The sequence continues at coordinate 636,003 of JAYKKM010000215.1, read as the reverse complement.
GGTTGCTAAGGACAGGTCATTTAGTGCCCAATATACTTCATGAGTGGACAATAAGGTATAACCAAGATATAATCAAGTTATAACCAAGATATTTTATATTTGGAATATGTTGGCAAACTTCTTTCGGCTATTGAGGTATTTGATGACGTCACGTTGACGTCATCAACAAACACAAAAACTCTATAATTTTCGTCATTTTTGACAGTATGCTATATTTTTGGTGTCATATACTGTAAACCTAAATTACTTCCTACAAAAAAGTACGTATGGATTCATTGATAAATTAAATAAAAACGAAGTTATAAAAATTTTATTGTGTTTATTGACCTTAAAAATCCGATATCTTGGCTAATTTTTAAAAATTCTTAAAATCCATGCATACTTTTATGAAGGTAACCGTCCAGATTCTAATCACATGTAACAAATTAATTTTTCTTAAACACCTTCGAAGATTATAGGAATTTTCATATTTCGAAGACGTCATCATATGACATTACCAAACGAAAGAGTTTTGCCCACATATACACATGGATTCTTAAACTGAAATTCTATAGCAAATTTTGTCAATTCTAAGTTTCCTTAGCAACGGATATAAGGTCTGCAAATCGAAATATGTACGAACACCCTTAAGGTGATTCGATGGTCTAAATTGTTTGCATTATTTTCACATAGAATATTTTGCAATGCATAGTTCTATGGTAGTCTTGATTATTGAAAATTGTTATACCTACAATTTAACCTGAATGGAGAAACTGTGTTTCCGATAAATCCCCGAAACCTAATTTGCATAAAGCCTGCCTCTTATACACAATTTCTCAGGATATGCTAATGCTACAAGTAATTTAGTAATCAAGACCCCCACTAGAGTTATGCAATGAACTAGAATGAAGCTCAGATCTGCATTATAAAGTTTTCAAATGTAAAAATAATGCAATTTCTCATGATTTAACTATCGAGCCACCTTAAGTCAACCAACAGTGCTGTAAGTGTAACTACTGTATTGCTTTTATTTTTCTATATTTAATGACTTACCTCTTACTGTATTTACTATTTATTTACAGATACGAAGACTAAGAAAAAATGTGCTTGGCAATTCCACATTGATTACAAGCGACCCTGCATGGGCTGTCAGGCAGTGAATGTGCAAAAAAACATTGAACTTACATGTGCTTTAATATTTTTAATATTAAGAAAATTGGTTCTGCAGTGCATGCAGTGCATGAAAGGAATTTGGTGTCAGTTGTTTAAAAACTATACTAAACTTAGCATGAATAACCTTCATTTTTATAAACTTTTTATTACCTATGCCTTTTTGAGTCTTTATGCCTTTCTGGGTTTTTTGATACTACTACTGTTAAATGACTTAAATCCTTTCATTTCTATGAAAGTGGGCTTTACAGGCTGCACCTGGATTTTTATTATTTAACCAGCAACAAATTCAACAGACTGGATTTGCTCTGATCTCCACACAACAATGACTCGGAGTGGAGGTGATTTTGTCTTACCAAACCTAACCTCGAGCCATTGCCTGTGCATATTGAAGCAAATTTAGGAAATGTGTATTGTTGGTCACTAGTGCAAAATTTAAAATTGACAAGAAGTAGTTGAAAAGTTAGTTTAATTTAACCTCAAACAACTGAAGAAGAGATTATTTAGTATATGATTCTAGATTACATTATGTTACATTATATTATATGATATCATACAGGTATATTATATATCAAGTATATTATATTAATTCATAATAAATGTCTATATTTGGTTTGGATTTGGGCTTGCTCTTCGTTTACTCAACGCAAACAAATACGATTCGTGAGCAAATATGAGTAAATAAAGTACTTACAACGCTATTTTATATATTTACTACATTTTCACTACGTTTGCGCATAAAGGCAAAAATAACATTTGACAATATTTATCATTTCCCTAAATGAGGGCAAAAATGGTTTTTACTTTATCATTTGCTGTGAAGTAAATTCATGACAAATGTCTATATCTGGTTTAGATTTGCACTCGGTGTTAAATTTGGCGTAAAAACGGCATTCGCCTCGTTTACTAACGAAGTAAATCCAATGCAAACATGCAAATCCGATCAAACATGAGTAAAAAGGTATTTACGCTATATTTAATACATTTGCGAATAAAGGCAAACATAACATTTGACAATATTTACCACCGCTTAAACGAGCGCAAATATGGTTTTTACTTCGCATTTACGTTGAAGTAAATTCATGACAAATGTCTATATTTGGTTTGGATTTGCACTTGGTGTTAAATTTGGCGTAAAAACGATATATATATATATATATATTTATATATATATATATATATATATATATATATATATATATTATATATATATATATATATATATATATATATATATATATAATATATATATATATATATATTAGGTGATAAATACTAAAATTGCAGCCAGGAATATTCATATTTAAAAAGAGATTGTGTTGACACTGACTAGTAAAAACGTAAAACAACGTTTTATTAAAACTGTAAAAGACGTTTTCGATCGAAAAACTTCGATCTTCGTCGGTTAAAAAGGTTTTAGCCAAACGGCTAGATATATATAGGTTCAAAATATGTAAATCGTATAGACTAAGGAAGTGATTTGTAAATCTCAGGAATGTAAATATGTTCGTTGCCTGCATTTGGATTCCTTTGGGAGTACCACGCTTCAAGAAACAATCGTTTATGATAATTTGTGGCTTTGTCGACAATTGTTGTGTTTTCAAAGTCTATGTGTTTTCAAAGTCTATCAAGAGGTACTCCCAAAGGAATCCAAATGCAGGCAACGAACATATTTACATTCCTGAGATTTACAAATCACTTCCTTAGTCTATACGATTTACATATTTTGAACCTATATATATCTAGCCGTTTGGCTAAAACCTTTTTAACCGACGAAGATCGAAGTTTTTCGATCGAAACGTCTTTTACAGTTTTAATAAAACGTTTGTTTTACGTTTTTACTAGTCAGTGTCAACACAATCTCTTTTTAAATATATATATATATATATATATATATATATATATATATATATATATATATATATATATATATATATATATATATATATATATATATATATATTATATATATATATATATATATATATATATATATATATATATATATATATATATATATATATATAATATTGTTTGTCCCACAAGCGGTTGTCACTGGCAATCGTTTGTGTATAATTAGTTATCATGCCCATATCTAGATTGTACCAAGCTACACTGATGAGCAGCGAAACACGTGTCTGTAGATATTGTACTATATATATATATATATATATATATATATATATATATATATATATATATATATATATATATATATATATAATATATATATATATATATATATATATATATATATATATATATATATATATATATTCCAATTATTCATATTCGTAATGGCAGATACAAGGAGGCTTCGCAATGTAGACAGATTTGCGTTTTTTTTCCTGAAAAAAAATTTGAGAGTAAAATTTGACGTTTTATTAATGTACTGGTTAATAACGTGAAGAAAGTTGAAACTTAACTAGCATCGCTTGTTTGATACACAAATATGGTTACCATGCTCTTCATTATTTTAATCTCTTCGGTGACTTGATCACGTGGCTGAAAATTATGTATGTTCTCAATTACATTTTTTGTTACAGGTGATGCTGGTGACGCACTTTCTCATCACAATGGGATGAAGTTTAGCACTAAAGACGCGGAGAATGACCAGCACGATGATGCTCATAGTGCTGTGAGGCACAAATGTGCCTGGTGGTACAAAAGCTGTCTAGCATCGAACCTAAATAGTCAGTATCTTCGTGGGCATTACACCTCCTTTCGTGATGGAATCATCTGGAGAGACTGGAAAGGAAAATATTATTCATTAAAGAAGAATGAGATGAAAATCCGTACTTGTTCGTTTTAGTTTGTTAGAAAAAGGAAATAAGGCAAGGATCATGCATGTGAGCCTATCGTTGGTGTAGACATAATGTTAAAGGTAGTTTAACGAGAAATCTCTTTGTTATGTTTCTAGAATATAACATGTTAATTACGTAGTACCATATTTGATAACGAATATATTGTTTGAGCAACTAAATGTCTAATTCACTTTGCAAACTTGGTTCACTTTCAGGTAGTACTCTTATATATTATCAACGCTTCATTGTCACTTTCTTTTCAAATGATCATTTATCACTCAAAGAAAAAGTAGAAATACGTGTACGCAACAACCTTTCGCGCGCTTACTATTTAAACTTTTATTCTTACCGCTTACCACTTGAAGGTTAGTTATTTTTCTTAAATAAAACCCATTAATTTGCAATTCGAATATATTTTCAGTATAGACACTATTTCTGAAATCCTTTAAACTATAAATTATTTTTTTTAACATTTCTGAGTTTATTTAATGAAAATAAAAGATAGTTTTTTAGGTATCTTCGTTAAAAATACCATGAATTAAATGTGCTGGAGCATCCCGATTCCATCATTTTTTAATTTCATTAAAATTTTCAATCATCTAAAAGCACGGCAAATAAACAGAAGAAAATTAATCAAAGAAAGTGGTACATAACACATGGTTTTAGAACAAAAATGATATAGATGTAGCTATATTATAGTTCCATGGAGAAATTCACCATTTGTGCACACTATCAAATATTTGTTGTGTTCTGGCTCCGTTGTTCATGGGGATCCGTGTTAAAAACGTGTCACATGTTTCGCTGTATAACAAGGGTATAGGGATAAAACACGGATGCGGATTGCGGATCAGAAAACGCGGATGAGGCCGTAGATTTAACGCGAATGAGGGGGAAACGCGGATGAGAGGATAAAACGCGAATGAGGGGATAAATCGGAATTGAGGGGATATAATGCGGATATTTTTGCATATTTTCTGTATCGCTCTGTCAACTTTCGAATGCCAACCGTCGAATATACTTATTCTTTGTAATGCAGTACACGTGGTGAACCTTAAAACCTTAACAAGGGTGTTCCTGATCACGTAATTGGATAGTATTCGAAACCATGTTGCGTCTGTGGTTAAACCCTCAGGTACGATAAAACGGCTAATAGGAGTGCTTTATCAGATATAAAACACGCTAGCCGAGTGTTTTAGGGCCGATAGAGCCTGTACTGTAAGGTTTTTAATTGTTTTATAAACAGAATCATTTTATACAAATATAGAGTGAAATGCCAAATATTACTTGTTATATATATATATATATATATATATATATATATATATATATATATATATATATATTATATATATATATATATATATATATATATATATATATATATATATATATATATATATATATATATATATATATATATATATATATATATATATATATATATATATATATATATATATATAGCCGGTAGGGCACATTGTATACTTTCATGTATATATTACGCTCACCGCTCATGTGGTTTGAGCACTCTCATGAATTGGGCGGAGAGTCTCTCTCAATGAGACGTTTACTGTTTGCATTATGCATTGCTCACTGCTCGCAGTTTGAGCACTTTGGTGACTCCACAATGCAATCCTACAATGTGTAGCCGTACATAGTGGGTCCCAAGTCCACAGTTACCATAAAGTCGTTATGGTGATAGCCGGTAGGGCACATTGTATACTTTCATGTATATATTACACTCACCGCTCATGTGGTTTGAGCACTCTCATGGATTGGGCGGAGAGTCTCTCTCAATGAGACGTTTACTGTTTGCATTATGCATTGCTCACTGCTCGCAGTTTTGAGCACTTTGGTGACTCCACAATGCAATCCTACAATGTGTAGCCGTACATAGTGGGTCCCAAGTCCACAGTTACCATAAAGTCGTTATGGTGATAGCCGGTAGGGCACATTGTATACTTTCATGTATATATTACTCTCACCGCTCATGTGGTTTGAGCACTCTCATGGATTGGGCGGAGAGTCTCTCTCAATGAGACGTTTACTGTTTGCATTATGCATTGCTCACTGCTCGCAGTTTGAGCACTTTGGTGAATCCACAATGCAATCCTACAATGTGTAGCCGTACATAGTGGGTCCCAAGTCCACAGTTACCATAAAGTCGTAATGGTGATAGCCGGTAGGGCACATTGTATACTTTCATGTATATATTACGCTCACCGCTCATGTGGTTTGAGCACTCTCATGGATTGGGCGGAGAGTCTCTCTCAATGAGACGTTTACTGTTTGCATTATGCATTGCTCACTGCTCGCAGTTTGAGCACTTTGGTGACTCCACAATGCAATCCTACAATGTGTAGCCGTACATAGTGGGTCCCAAGTCCACAGTTACCATAAAGTCGTTATGGTGATAGCCGGTAGGGCACATTGTATACTTTCATGTATATATATATATACTTGGTTAAGAAGAATAAAAATACAGTTTTAAAAAATACAGTTTTAAATTTTTTTTAAACTGTATTTTTATTCTTCTTAACCAAGTATTATTGCTCCACAGCATTAACTGCCGTGTAGAGCTCTCTCTTGACCAAGTGATCACAGTATTTGCCTTATCTTATCCTATATATATATATATATATGTATATATATATAATATAAGACCTCTTGATGATATGTGTTGTAGAGCAGTGTGGTATATCCCACTCAGTTAAAAATGTTTTTTGCATTAAAGAGTGGATTATGACGTAGGCCTAAGACATCTTGATGATGATATATATATATATATATATATATATAATATATATATATATATATATATTATATATATATATATATATATATATATATATAAATTGAATATAAGAGGAACTCGGATAAAAAACTTTATTTACAACGTTTCGAGGCACTGCCTCTTCATCAGGTATAACAAACAGAGACGCGAAAGCACAAGAATTTATAGGTTTTACATGTGAAGAAATTACAATATGGTAATATTAGACATAAAATACTTAAAATAAATCGCATTGATTGAGTCCTCTGGGAATAAAAGAGTTCAGTTTATATGCCCAAAATCCCTCACGTGTGCTGGGCTCATTAACATTAGTTTTATCAATTATTTTAACAGAAAGATCAGAAAGACCCCGATGATCATCACTAAAAAAAGTGCATACAAGTGCTCACCGCGTAAATCTCTCTGACCTTTACCGTATCTATTTAAACTACTTTTGTGGTTATTAAATCTCTTTCGGAATGGGGTAATAGTACTACCTACATATTGCTTTTTAAATCTACCACAAGATAGTAAATATGTAACACCAGCTGAATCGCAATCAAAATAATGATTAATAAAAAAACGTTTGCTCTCCATCATAATCACTGAAGGTACGCCCACATGAGACAAACTTGCAGATTTGGCATTTGAGGGATCCCGACCAGAAGGAAGTTTAGCTCTCACCAAATGGTCTTTCAAATTACGAGGTCGACGAAAGGACACAAATGGACTGTTGGAAAACACCCTAGCAGTATTAGAGCAAATAGAGAGATAGGCTGAAGTTCAGTCAAAATAGAAGAAACCCTAGAGAGAGAAGGATGGAAATCAAGGACTAAGGCAACTTTAGATTCTCTATTGACTCGCTCTAACGGCCTACGCCGGAGCACTTCATATATATATATATATATATATATATATATATATATATATATATAATATATATATATATATATATATATATTATATATATATATATATATATATATATATATATATATATATATATATATATTAGGTGATAAATACTAAAATTGCAGCCAGGAATATTCATATTTAAAAAGAGATTGTGTTGACACTGACTAGTAAAAACGTAAAACAACGTTTTATTAAAACTGTAAAAGACGTTTCGATCGAAAAACTTCGATCTTCGTCGGTTAAAAAGGTTTTAGCCAAACGGCTAGATATATATAGGTTCAAAATATGTAAATCGTATAGACTAAGGAAGTGATTTGTAAATCTCAGGAATGTAAATATGTTCGTTGCCTGCATTTGGATTCCTTTGGGAGTACCACGCTTCAAGAAACAATCGTTTATGATAATTTGTGGCTTTGTCGACAATTGTTGTGTTTTCAAAGTCTATGTGTTTTCAAAGTCTATCAAGAGGTACTCCCAAAGGAATCCAAATGCAGGCAAACGAACATATTTACATTCCTGAGATTTACAAATCACTTCCTTAGTCTATACGATTTACATATTTTGAACCTATATTATATCTAGCCGTTTGGCTAAAACCTTTTTAACCGACGAAGATCGAAGTTTTTCGATCGAAACGTCTTTTACAGTTTTAATAAAACGTTGTTTTACGTTTTTACTAGTCAGTGTCAACACAATCTCTTTTTAAATATATATATATATATATATATATATATTATATATATATATATATATATATATATATATATATATATAATATTGTTTGTCCCACAAGCGGTTGTCACTGGCAATCGTTTGTGTATAATTAGTTATCATGCCCATATCTAGATTGTACCAAGCTACA